>JADLIF010001751.1:0-57962 GCA_016648015.1 Steinernema khuongi | reverse complement strand
GGAAGACCGTTGGACCACGACAGCCCAGCAAACCGTACCGCCCGCCTGGATCCGTGGATCGCAAGCCTGGAGAGAAGAAGGCCTATGCGCCTTCAGGTAATCATGTCATAGTCCTTCTTTTCTCATAATAAGTTCTTTAGGAGCAGGTCGTCCTCCGGTTAATGCCGCTCCGCTCCGACGAGGAGCTCCGCCCGGTGGCAGCAACGCAACTGTCGAGGGCGACAAAAACTGGCGCAGGAAGAAATAAAGAACGTTATTCGGGCCTGCTTGGCTTTTATTTTAACGCGTTTTGATTGTTAATGATCTCATCGTTAGTATAGTTGTTGTTCGGTGTCACGTGAACTTCTTAAGTAAACATACGGGCCTAGGACACTTCATCACAAGTTAATTTTACGGGCATTTCACTAGATTTGAATCTGTACCCTGTGATGCAATGTCCGGATCCAGCACCACCTTGCGGGCTGCTTCCTCACGACGTTCCCACTCTTCAGGGTCCGTGAGAGTGACGGCGGTCAGGTGCTCCTTAGCGCCGGCGATGCTGCCGGGCAATTAGTGCAAACAGTCTCGGGTTGCGCCTGACCGCTGGGCAAACACTCGCGTCCTCTGCGGTGATCCTCCGAGCGACACACTCGTCCCCATGGACCTCATCTGGCTCCTCTGCTTCTTCCTGGCCTCGGACGCCCGCTGGGTCCACGTGGACCGTGGAGCGCTCCTCTGGGAGACGCTGGCGGTGACTCCCGAGGGCGAACGGCGCCTCGCCTGTGGGAACTTCGAGAAGGCGCACGCGGGACGCTTCCACTGGAGGTTCAACGGCTCCAGCGTCCTTCCCGAACGCACGCAGATCCACCGCGGAACGCTCACGTAAGTTTACCGGGGCGTTGCGAGACCCAGTCGTGGTGGGACCACAGACGAGGCTAGAACCCCTTTTCTAGATTCCTAAAGGGCGCCAACGCGATCAGACGGCAATTTGTCGGACAGTTCGACTGCTGCGTCCGCGAGACGCTGGGGAACGCATGCTACCGTACCCAGCTTTCGCTGCAGGACCCGATCCGAAGTGAGGGCCACAACGTCGTCGACGAGGAGGCTGCGCAACTGGAACTCGTCGAGGGCCACTCCTACTTATTGCGACTCTTCGCCACGAAGCGCTTTGAGTCGCTCGTGTGCTCCCTGGACGACAAGTTCCGTCTGCCCCCGAACGTCCGCTTTTCGGTAATCCCCGTGCGTTCGTCCTCGTAATGATTTTAATAAGCACCAAAGCCGTTCTCCCTTTTCTTTCTGGCCTCCTGTAACCGACCTTCTTCAGGACGGACGCGTGCAGAAGGCCCAGCGGAGCTACTACCAGATGCGGCTGGAGGACGTCGGCGCGGAGAACGCGGGCTTCTACGAGTGCTCCATGCGGCTCCGGAAGAACGAGACGCGCACCAAGCGATTCTCGGTTACGGTAGTGGAGAAGGCGACGCCGAAGGGGACTCTGACGACGGCGCCCTCTGTCGCTCTCCTCACGCTTTGTCTTGGTCTTCTTCTGCTAAGAACGGTTTAGAGAAGGTTGTGTTGGGGACACCTCAGGAAGTGGTTGGGGGGTTACAGCGCTCCCTGACAGCATGACCGTGCTCCTGCCCCTTCTGAGGCCCTTGGCCAACAACTACTACTTCGAGGTGGACGCTCCAGCTGGACCTTACGGAAACGTGGCGGGAAGGCTCTTCAGCAGCCTGCATGGCCATGTGAGGGAGCTGCGCACCTGCTACACCGGAGAAGAATGCGTCGGAATCGTCGAGAAGTAGGCCAGTCTTGGCCAACTGGAGAGACTCTGCCTACTTGGGACAGAATGGCCCGACAGTGTGGAGCCCGCGCTCGTGTCCTTCCTAAGGTCCAGACACTTCGAGTCCCTCGACCTAAGCGACGCCAACGTGACTCTGGACCTCGTCACGGCAAAGTGCTTCCTTGGACGCTTTCTCAAGGGGGAGCTTTCTAGGAAGGCAGTCCTCATCTTTAAAGGTCGTATCTGCTTCGCGTGTGATGGCTGAGTCTTCCTGTGGGGTACGGTATGTATGTCAATAAAGTGTGCTCTAGTATCTCTCTGGTGGCGAAGAGAACGAAAAAGGGAAGTCTTTTCCCTTTTCCCCGTGCTTAGGACAGACATCTCAACTGAAGCTCCTTCTCCACGGTCCACTCCGACTAAAGACCCGAACTGGACAGCCCTGGGTACCTGCCAGCATCAAGTATGCAGCCCTGCCCCGCTTGGGAAAATCAATTTCATGTTTATTTTGTTTTTCGCCACTTTCACCGCCCGCGCGGTCCCTCGCAGGGAGCGTCGCTCGTTTTCCGCTCCAGTTGCCCGATTCTGCGCGATTATTCGATTTTTCTTTTTTCGCTGCTCCCGGCACGACAATTAGGGAGTCAACGTTGAGCCCGCGCCCCCTCGGCCGAACATCGATTCGGCGGCGGATTTGGACGACTCACTCGGGTCGCTTTGATGTCCTTTCATCCCCGGAGGCCCCCGGGGACGCGAAGTTGCCACTGCTGCAGCGATGGATCTCCGCCTAAGAGGGGCGACGGCTCCTTGGGTCTTTGAGGAGCTCTGAGAGGGTCCTTCAAAGTGCCTTATATACTCTTGGGTTGGAGAGGTACTGTCGGGCTGATTTTGGGACGGTGATAAGCAGTCCGTTTCCCTGTAGGTCATTAGAACCGGAGAAAACGCCTTTTGAGAGCATTTCAGCACATAGGCAATGCCCCTAGCGCACTGCCTGTGCTTTTGACCAACAGACCGCTCGGAGCGGGTTCGACCCCCCCCCCAACCTATTTTTCTTTGCCTTCCAGCTCATCTCTGACCCCTCCCTGGACCTTCCAAGCACCAAAGCAGCAGTTCTGCGATCCACAAATCGTTGCAAGACCCAAAACCCTTTCCCCTAGTCTCCTCCTCCGCGGGCCGAAAGCCCCTTGGTCGGGCCTTCTTTGCACTCGGTTTATTGTTTTGCGCGCCATCTAATCGCCCGCGCGCCCCTCCCTCCGGGAACGCGCCGAGCCCTCGAGCCTCTTGTTTACCTCGCCGACCGCGGCCGAGGACGTCCCTCCGAAACGTGTCCTCCGCGCTGTTTATCGCCTCCCTCCGCCCTCCGCGGGTGTAAACTCCTCGCCGATCCAATTACTGGAGTCGCGCGCGTGTCGGCCGCTCGGAATTAATTATTAATCCGCGATATGTGCCGATGAGGCCGTCTCGTCGCCGTCGCCGAGGCCCTTCGCTGTCGATCGACTCCAGATGGCCAGTCCGGCCCGGCCTGGCTCGGCTTTGGGGTTCCAAAGATGACGGGCTGTGGAACTCTTTTCTCGGTCCTAGGGAAGATGGCCAAATTCAAAGAATCTGGGCGCTTCAAGTTGGCCAGTCCGGGCTTTGAAGTAGAGGAAGCCGCCCTGGGCAAGGAGAAGCTCGCTAACACTCATTTTCCTTCCTTCCTATCCAAGGTTTCCCTCCTTCACTGGCTTCTTAGAAGACCTTTTCCTCTACGGCTAGCAGCTGGGTCGGTCTTGCACCCCTCCAGAAGTACTTCTTGACTCTAAACAGCAGAAAAACTGCTCCATTCACTGGGTCCCCTCTCCCTCGCCTCCTTTGTTCTGCCCCCCTCCTTCACTCCCCTGGAT
The DNA here is from genome assembly GCA_016648015.1 of Steinernema khuongi. Taxonomy (NCBI): domain Eukaryota; kingdom Metazoa; phylum Nematoda; class Chromadorea; order Rhabditida; family Steinernematidae; genus Steinernema; species Steinernema khuongi. The sequence goes on along the minus strand of JADLIF010001751.1, from coordinate 54,326 downwards.
TCGTCACCTTCTCGGCTCCCTCCCACTCCCACCTCCGTTGACTCAGCCCCTTGTGGGCCTCGCCGACGACCCTGGGAGTCCAGGAACCGGTCCGTCCCCTCTCCCTCGATCTCTGGTGCCCCGCGGTAATCCCGAGATAATTGGAACACAAAATCCGCGTTTGGCTTCAATTCGGTTTTGCGTCGGCGGCGCCTCCAGGCGGCGCTATCGCGGCCAATTCCCGAAGAAAACAACTCCGCGTAATTGGCTTTCCTCCCGAAAAGACGTCTTTCAGAGTCGAAGATGCAGAAGCTGCTCCCGCTCCTGGCCCTGGTGCTGGCCGTCGGCCAAGCCGAGGTCTCTCTCGAGGACGCCAGCACCGTCAAGGACGGCAGTTCCTGGTGCCCCATTCCTCTGACAGGTTCTTGACACGTTGCCACTGATCTTTGACGCTTTGAAAGGCCGATCTTTCGGGTTTGACCAGCCTTGAAGTAGGGTTCGCTTCGGCCACTCAGCAAATTCTTGGGACTCTTTTAAAGACCATGCTTTAAGCAAAAATGTCCCAAGTGACCCAAGAAGGGAGCCAAAAATGGGCCCTTCTCCTTTGCGCTGTTTGGTTCTCCCCTAGGGCGATGTGAGAGAGCGCAGACGAACAGAGAAAACCGAGTCAGTGGTGTCTGTTTTGTTTACAAAGGAGCAGGGAAATATTTCACGAGCTCGGGCTTTCTCTGTTCGTCTGCGCTCTCTCACACCGCTTGAGGGAGACAGTCAAGTCCTCGGCGTGAGAGAGAGCAGAGGAACAGAGAAAATGCATCCTTCCTTGGCTGCATTTCACGCACAAAATGACATCTGTATGGAGATTCCCAACGCTCCTGCAGTCAAACGTGGCCAGCTGGCTTTGATGGCTTACCTTTGAAGTACCCTTTACCAGCAAAACTCTTAAGAAGGGAATAAATGACTGACTTGAACTTGAACAGCTTCTACTTTCTCAGCTCTGTGCTTATCGATGTCTTTTATACCCTCAAAGACAGGTCTTAAGTGCCTTTAAGAGCTGAAGATCGTAAACAGATCTTCAAGTGTCCTTCCCTGACTCATCCTCTCTCTTCAGGCACCCAGTGTCCACCCAGCTCCTTCTTCCACTACTACAAGGTACGCGCTGGTCCCACCACGAGTCTAACGGGCGCTTTTCAGTGTTGCGGCACCCTCAACAGCGACTGCTGCTTCAACCTCCAGGTGTGGGTGATCGTGGTGCTCGTCGTCATCGCCGTGCTCATGCTGGCCTCCTTCGTGCTTGGCCTTCTCCGGTGCGTCTTCTGCCGCCGCTAGACTCCGCTCCGCCCGCTATGACATCTCCTTCTTCAACCGTAGCCGCCGTCAGACCTGCCTTCGTCCCTCGGCACCTCTCTTGTAAATACGCCGTCACATGCTCTGTATTTTTACGCTAATATAAACGCGACTCCTTAAACACCAAAAATCCGAAGGCGGGATACGGTAATGGCCGGAGCAGAGCCGTTTCCTGACCAGGAATCTCAAGCCCAAGGACCAAAGCTCAGTGGCGAATCAGGCAGCTTTATTATCCATGAATGTGGCAGTCACAGGCAGAAGAAAAGTCGCTCCTTCACAGGCCTTCAAAAGGGGCCTCGACGAAGGGTCCCACACGGAAAGGGCCTGCTTCGACGGCGCGCTTCAGCTTCAACGACTTCATGACCTTCTGGAACCCGGGAGTTACCGTATCCCTGAGCCGGCTCACCTCGTTCTTCCTCGCGTCCACGAGCACTGTGAGGGTCGGAGCGTCCACCGAGAAGCCTCCCGAGGGAAGCACGGAGCCGAGGAGGAGCAGCAGGGTGAGGGAGAGGGCAGTGAGCATATGGGAGCGAAGAGGCGAGAAGGGCCCGTTTTATGGAGGGAGAGGCTCCGCAAACAGAAGCGGACTGTTTGTGTAACGCCTTCTGAAGGGGCTTTATGCTTAGAAGATAGGGGCTTAGGGGAGCTATTTATACTTTTACGGAGGGGCGGCTTCTGGTGGTCCTGGAGTGTGGTCTTTGAATTGCTTCAGAAGCGATCTTTAAGATCTGAGTCTTAGAACCGGAGTGTAAGTCGGTCCACATGGAAGAAGAGCCAAATGCCAACTGTAAGCCACTACGGTGGATCTTATTGTCAATCGCCTTCTTGTTGTTTAAGGTGTTCAAGGAACAAGACATTACGAAATGAGGCAGTAGCAGCTTATTCTATCGGTTCACATCACATTACAAAACATTCCTTGGGCGACCACTCCACAAAGTCGTTCACAGAAGCTCGATGTCGAATACGCCGAAAGTGTTGAAGATCTTGGCACGTTCCCGTCCCGACTTATGCTGGAACTCTCTTTCATGCTCAAACACAAATTATACGGTATGCGTGAGCCTGGGTAGCCACTAGGGATGCAATCCAAGTAGCCGCGTCAAGTGAAACAGGGGGACAGACTGACAAACAATAGTAACGCTACTGTCCCGGACAGTAGCGTTACTATTGAGCCGAACTGTATTATTTAATCCTGTCAGAATGGTAAAAACACGGACGCCACTGACGAACAAGCAGTGTGGCCTGCTCCGACGAGGTGGGAGTTGTGAATGGGCGAGGTGTGGACTATGGATGTGATGTTGATGTGTGAAAGCCAGGTCCAGCCTTCTCGAGTGCGCTAAACTGGTTCGACCACTGATGATCGCGGCAAAGAGGGGCGGAAGAGCTTCTAAAGGAGCCACGAGTGGTCGCAAAAGACTAACGACCTTAACTAGGAAGCATAGTTCTCCGAGGGAAGGTAAACAGAGATCGTGACGGGAAGTAGCCACCACTAAAATCTTGAGCGCCTTCTCTTTAAGGTTTTAGAGCACTCCGGCTATGCATGAGGCTTCGACAGTTGAAAATCACCCTGAGCTCCACATCTTCTGTGCTTTCTAGTCGTTTCAGTGTCTTCCGGAAGCGAATCGCCCTCCCTTCTGAGATTAACCACTCTTCGTTGCATCTTCTGGGGTCTTCTTTCTCCGTGGCCGGGTCCAGAGATCCGGCTCTGACTCGGGATCCCATTGTTGCACCTCTTTAAGCTTTCTCGAGTTTCCATCACCTCTTGCGAAGTTCCTACCGTACTTGTTGAACAGAATCTGTATCCGATCCAAGACGATCCGGAACGGCCACAGAGAAGAGACCCAAATCTGGAGCTCACGCGCGGCCAGGGGACAAGTAGACGCGAGGAGACCCGTCAGGTGACATCCGAGGGAACAAAACAACGACGTTTGTTTCAGAAAACACCGAAGGTTTTCGAGACAACTGGTAAAACCCATACGCGTTTATCAATGTAGCGGAATCCATCGTCCTGCTTCGGATATTCCTCGAGTTCTTCCTGTGGCGATCTCTCGTGATCCGCTTCTTCGCGCCCGCTGCCTTCTTCTTCTCCTTCAGCTTCATATTCACGCTCTCTGAGTTTCAGATCTTCCGGATGAACGCCGCGGTGACGTCGGCGATCCCGGCGGCCTCCAGCGTGGTCCCTCGCCGCTTCTTCTTGAGCTGGAGCAACTTCCGGATCCACCGGTGGAGCACCTTCAAGCGGTGGCAGGACCTGGAGCGCGACCAGAAGGAGTTCCGCGACGAGCGCCACCGCGTCACCAACTACATCCGCATGCCCACGGGCCTCTACATCTCGCCGGAGCGCGTGGAGCACGTGATGCCCAAGAAGGCGCCCCAGGACATGACGCGCAAGGACACGGGCGCCCTGCCCATCGACCTCCTCACCTTCCACACGCAGATGCGCTACGTCGACCACAGCGTGGACAACACGCGCCGCTTCAAGCGCTACGAACACTTCCAGCACCTACAGTACGACCAGAGGTGACTCCTTCCTTCCCTTCTGCCCCTAAGACCCTTCTAGGTTCATCCCGGAACGACTGCTCTTCCTGGGCGCGGACCTGGCCGCGGCGCACTTCCTGGTCCACAGAGGAGCGGCGATCAAACTCGTGGGAGACGACACCTGGATCAAGAAGGACAAGTGGGGGAAGTACAGTCTCCCCGGACGGAAGGTCCCCGACTTGAAGCTCGAGGCGATCGACGCCTCCGGCACGGAGTTGATGTTCGAAGGTAGGTCTTGATGCTCTCTACTTCATGTGCCTTATCCGAGGTCTGACGTTCCGCGATGCCCCACCCCACTTGTGACTTCTAATGTAACTCTCTGACACTCAGGTTTCGACAACCTGGCCGACCTGCAGCACCTGCGCATGCTGAGAGTCGCCGGCTGCTACTACATCGACGACTGGACGATGGGACGCATCGGGAACATGTTCTCCGACTCGCTGGAGATGCTGGACCTCAGTGGATGCCACAAGATCTCGGCCAAGGGTTGGTTTTCCTTCTTCCTTCTTCTTCTAGAGATTCAGCTTAGGATTGAGTGGACTGCGCTCGCTGAAGAAGCTGCGCTACCTCCGACTGGAAGGACTCGACCACGTCAAGGACCTTGCGAAGACCGCGCTGATGCTGGAGGAGGCCATCCCAGGCCTGAAGGTGCTCGGAGTGGACTACGACTTGGCTCTGGCTGGGGCGGAGGCCGAGAGCAAGCTACTTGAGAACGACAGAGTGCTCCTCGATGCCAGAGGTAGGTCCGCTATGCTGATCGAAATTTCTTCCTAAGGTCACCCCCACCACTGTATACTGTAGCTCTCTTCTACAGGAAACGCGCACGTGGAGGACGATAACGGACGACTGTTCTACGTGGCAGGGTCCGTGAACGAAAGGGTCACCGTATGCGACGAAGACATGCCGCTGATGACTTCTACAGTACGCCGGGAGATCCCGGCCATGCCCGACGTGGAGTTCGAGAGGCTGGACAGGCTGTCCGGAGGGAAACTGCGACACCTGCTGGTTGGCTCGCCCAGCGGATACTCCTGGAATGATCAGGTCGAGAAGATCCTCAGCTTCGAGGCCCAGTACAAGCTCAAAGAAGGATACACTGTGAACCCGAAGATGTTGCCCCTGAAGGAACGGCTAGAGCGGTTAGAAGCCAACGAAGAAGAACTTGGCGAACGACAAGCGGTCCTCGAGGGGCGGAGGAAACCCGTTCTACTGGCCGAGGGTTCTTGAATACGTTGTTGTGCTCTTTGTTAGGAAACGGGGTTCAGATAGAACGTTTAATCGCCTTCGAGTGAGTTACACGTATTTCACATTCACCGTTTGGTGGCCGACAGTGGGACACTTGAGGGGCGGAGGGAGATCAGGAGGGTCAGCAGAATCCGCACGTGCGCGCGCAGTCCACACGGTGTCGCTCACAGCGGCCCAGTAGAAGTGCCGACTTGCAAGTGAAGAAGCCGGCGCCCTGATCAGCACATATTCCAATGGGAGACGGTGGATTCTGAGCCGAGCAGAGGCCGCAGGAGGCGGCGCACAGCGAGCGCATCGCCGACGACTGCTCGTCGCACTGGCCAAGCTGTCGCCAGAGGACGCAGTTCGGGTGTTTGTCCTGGCACTGGGGGACGTCCGAGGGTCCGAAGCCGGACGAGGAGCACGTGCCACATGACTTCGGACAGACTATCGTGCGGATCTCCTCGTAGCTGTCGCAGTAGCCCAGCATGGAGATGGCCCAGAAGCGACATCGCCAGTTGTTGTCCTCGCATACCTGAAGAGTGAGCGCGAGTCAGACGCGGGAGGCCCAAGGAGGTCGTTTGCCAAGCCAAGAAGCAGGTAGTCAGCAGGACGGACAAGCATGCTTCCTTGTAGACACGACGACGAACGGTAGACGACAGACAGTAGTCTAGACACACAGGGCAGACAGAAGCACACCAAAGTCTCCTTTAAAAGCACAAAACAAGCAAGCTACAGTACACACACATTGACGAAGGACCCGTGCAGTTGGAAGTGGCCGAGATGCTCAGCCTTGGAAGCGTTTGCCCCAGCGCCGCCTGAGAACGAGCAGGGAAGGGCGACCCACCTGGGCCGGGGCTGGGGCCTCGACCACGCCGTTCCCCTGAGGACCCGGCTGGGGACACTCGTAGAGCTTGTTGATCTTGCGGAGATCCAGATCGCTGAACGCCACGCGCTGGCCCATCCGGTCGGCGCCCGCCTTCAGCGCCACGATCGTCCGCTTCCCGTTGTCCGAGAAAGCGTAGGGTCCTGAACGTTCAGTTAGGCCCCTGACGATCAGGCGCTACCGTAGTGCATGATGGAAGAGTAGTCGTAGGGCTCGCCGAGGTCCTGGATGACGGCGGGGCCGTACTTCTCGAACTGGTCGTCGGCGCCCTTCATAACGTTCTCCCAGCGGATCTCTATGAACTGGTCCCGGTCGGTCCTGGCACGATGAAGATTACATGACATGAGCATGGACAACCCAGTGCTACGACAATCTGGGAGTGTTTCCAAGTAACATCAAAAATTGGGACCGTTTTTGAGGTTTGAGGGCCTCTGGAGGTCTTCCAGAAATGTTTCTTTAACTTTTGTTTTGTTAAATATTAAGCCCGCGTTCATAACCACCTGCGACTACGACTACGACGGACACGTTCATAACCACCTACGACGTCGCATACGACGTCGTATGCGATTTGGCGGGAAAAATGGCATTTTTGTTTTTGAAAATTACATTCGTAGACGACGGCGCTGCCAACACCGCTTGCGTATTTGGATGCAGCAAATACTAAGCAAGGACGACGACAACTTCGATCGGTTACAAACGCTTACATGTTATCGAAATCACGATCACAAAATATGGTGTTCATAACCGATCGTAGTCGCAGTCGTAGTCGTAGGTGGTTATGAACGCGGGCTAACTCCGTAGAAACATATCTCCTACATTTCGCCTTTTCTGCTATATCAAGAAGTCTTGAACAGAGAGATATCTCTACCTTCCAGTTTTTTGGGTATCACGCCCCTTGGAAAGATTTCTCAACGGGTTCGCCCTCTGTCAACCCTCCTACCTGCTCTGCTCGTGGAAGAAGCCCACGGAGTGCATAAGCTCGTGGACGATGGTGCCGGTTTGGATGCAGCCGGAGTCGAGGGAGAGGGGCTGGCGTCCCCCGGTGCGGCCCACCAAGGAGTAGCAGCCGTCGTCCGGGTGGATGAAGACGTAGTCACGGTGGCGCCGCTCGTCCCGTGGCACGAATCTGCGCCAAGTAGTTCAGAGGACATCCCTTGGACGGACTCACCTGATGCACGTCTTTGAGTGGTATTCCGCCATCGCCTTCGCGATCACTGACCGCGCGTAGCTCCCGTATTGAGAGCTCAGCGAGTACGGTATCTCCCCGCCAGGCCATTTCCTGAAACAGTGGTGGAGATGATGATCGAAGGATCCAGTGGTGATGGTCCCACCCCTGTAGAACTCCAACTATCCGGTTTTAATTGACACTTGTCAAAGATCACCTTGGGACCACGAGTCTGACTCGATTTTCTATATCATTGACCTGCGTATCTGGGAAACTACTTTCGCCGTTGATTCACCAGGAAAAACACCGTTAGTGTAAACAGTCCGCGTGAAGACCAAACAGTGGCCACGGCAAAACAAACGCGGAGGCCAAGATGAAACGGTTGACTGTGGGTGATACCGTACAATTGGGCGCAAAGCGTCAGTTTCCTAGAGAGTCCTGAAACCCAAACAGAGCCGACTCTTCCGGAACAGAGTCGGATTCTCTAACCCGAACCCCTAGAAATCTCAGGGCCTGGGTCCATCTCTCCCTAGCCTACCGGTAGGTCTGGCGGATGGCGTCTCTGGCGACGCCTTGGACGCCGTTGAGTTGAGGCGAGGCGATGTCGCCCTCGGAGTGGTTGCCCAGGGTGGGGTCGTCGGGAACGGCGATGCCCAGCTGTCGGAGGTCGACCTCCTTCTCGGGCGCGCTGGCGAAGTCTTGTGGTCCCAGCACTGTCTCCGTCGCCGGCAGCGCCCGGTCCACCACCTGAAGGGCCAATTAGAAGGACCTCCCGAGGAGCCTTACGTCCTTAGTGGTGAGCGTGGCCGCCGCACGGCACCCGCCACAGCAGACGACGGCGACGAAGAAGATCCTCCACAGCATCTGCAAGGGCCTGGGAACCGCTTTAGATCGAGGGGAAAGGTAGAGTAATTCGACCCGCGAAGTCGACTAACGGAGAATAATAGCGCTGATTCGATCAGAGGACGCTCCAACGCCGACGTCAAAACACGATTACATGAAGGTGATATAGGGATAGTCACGCTAAGTTTCGATCCTCCTCGAGAACGCGCTTCTAAGGCCGGAGGGCCGTTGGCGCGCGTCCTTTTGAAGGACTCGCGGCGGTCAGCGGCTTAGGGAGGCCGCAGACGAAGTGAGTCAAAAAGCAAACGCTAATTAGAATCCGTGTGCGTTTTTTGGAGCGCGCCGCTTCCGGCTACTCCCTCCTAATCTCCGCGCAAACAGAGTGACCGCGCGGAGCCGGAAGCGGCGAGCGACGCGTTGCTCGGGAGACGGGCTTCTCTGAGGGGCTGGCGTCGAACTTCGAACCTTTAAGTTTCGATATTCTTTTCAGCTGCTTCAGCGGAGCGCGTTCCCAGCTGTACTGATGGATATTGAGGAAGTAGCAAAAGTCCTCCTTGGTTAGGATCCTCTGAGGTGTTGGATAGAGCGGCGAACATTGAAGGCATCCACAGAATCTCTCCGCTTCCGATTACGGCAAGGGCTCCTCAGGAGACAGCACTACTCCGAGTGCTCCAAAACGAGAGAAGGCACTTCTGAAAAGGGACCAGAAGCAGCCGAAATCCGATCCCACCTAGCCTGCGCCGACCGGCCGCCCGAGAAGTGGCATCGGCGACTGGCTGAGTCAGGCGATCAAGGTCGGGATTTGGCTAAACCACAGCGAAAGTGCTCGACAACAAAACAGATCCCCGGCGGCGAGGGAGTGGCGCGAAAGCGGTTCCACCGGTGGCATTGACCCGGAGACGCCATCGATCGAGGAATCGGAGGTGATGCAACGCGTTGAGTCACGCTAGCCGAGTAGCGAAAACACGATCGAGGCGATTAATCCGCGGAGAACACTCCGAATCCCCTCCAAAACCGGAATCGCGGAGCGCGGAGACGAGGCGGTTGACCTTCGGGAACTCCTCAGGCTCCGCACTTCCCCGTTCCGAAGAGCCTCTTCAGAGTTGGGAGGAGACGAGGGGTACGGTAGTGGCGGGCCCTGTTTTCGACTCCATTTCGATATTACATTAAGCCTACTTGATTTCGAACGTGTTTCCTGTCTGGTGTCAAGGTGGAACGCCCAGAGACCCTTGTGTGTAATCTGGCAGAAGTGTGGTATATCACCTCCGGAGAAGGTCAGTTTGGAGGGCTTCCGGAGTGTGTGCTTCCTGTTCTCCCTTTTCTCTATTGTGGGATCAGCTGGGAAGCTTTAAAAGATCAAAAGAAAAGGTCATACTTCATCACCTTTGCCAGTCCACTTATGAGTCAAGAAGTGCCTCTCTTGCTATCGTTCTCGGCGAAGAAAAAGAAAAAAGTAGTTGTGAATACGGTGAAGAATGTTGACAGAGGCTACTTGGAGGGGGAAAAGGTCCTTTCCGAGAAAAAATACGGTCTCCGGGCGGCTTCGAACCAGCAATGGAGAGATCGGGAGGCAGAAGTGGTTCCAAGACCTTAGAGCGCAGCCTCTGACAAGAAACCACATGTCACGATGCTTGATCTTTAAATCCACTCTTCTACATCATGCTCAAGTTCGGGATGATAATGTGCGGAGCTTTTAACATGCCGGTACGGTACTACATTTACTGTAACAAGTCTAAGTGTAAAAGAAGCATGTTAAACGTCCCTGTGCGCTTTAAAAACAACAATGTGCCCAGAAAAACGAAATGCTTCATCGGGGGATCGAACCCGCTCCGAGGAGTCTGACACCATTTTCGAAGCTCTTCGAAGAACAACCGAAAGTGCGACTTTTACCGAGATACGGGACGGAAATCAAGATTCTGTCTCCGAACTTTTGTGACCAACGTTCTCTTCTGTATCCTACCTCCTCGCCTTCGAAGGCCGCCTGCCTGGAAGATCCAGATAGCCACAGAGCAACGTGAGAAGAATACGGCTATTCCTGACACGATATTCGCTTTTTCGGAATTTGGAAGGATGCATGGGATAGAAGCATCGCTTTCTTTGGTTGGCGAAGATCCGTGGGCGATTTGTTTGTGGAGTCAGTTTTTGCGCGTATTGCGGTATATAAGACACCCATACTTGTGAACCGAGCAAGTGACCTTCTTTCGCGTCCAATCGTTATTGTTGGCGTCCTTCCATATTCGTTGCTCTTCTCCCTAACGCACCTTCTACAGAAGCATCCATGGCTTCGCCAAAAGAAGAGACGGCCACTGGCAGCACAGTGAGGGAATTCAAGCTGAAGGAAGACAATGAACTCCGCTTTGAAGTAGCTTCCGAAGACGTGGCCGTGGAACTGTGTTCTGGCCGCGCCGAGATCTTCGGAACGGAGCTCAAGGAGAACGAGAAGTACACGTTCCTCCCAGGTATGCGCGTGGCTGTCTTCTCCTGGACTGGCGCCACAATCGAAATCTCCGGAGAGGCGCACAACGCATACGTCGCCGAGAACAACCATCCTATGGTGAGTGGAGTGTGGTTTAGAGATGGTTGGAGATTAGAGATCCCTAGTTCTACCCGACTAATGCAACTGTTTCAGATCCTCTACCTGAACACTCATGCAGGACTTGAGCAGGCCCGCAGAAAGGCTATGGCGGACAAGACGGGGAAGACCAGAGGACCTCGCACGATGCTCGTCGGACCCACAGACGTCGGGAAGAGTACTGTATGCAGAATCCTCGCGAACTACGCAGTCCGTCTTGGTCACAGCCCCATATTCGTTGACGTCGATGTGGGCCAGGTATGTCCTCCATCTCGCTCCAAAGCTTGAACTTCGACGTTTAGGGGATCGTATCAGTTGCCGGCACAATAGGAGCAATCATGGTTGAGCGCACCGCAGATCCAGTATATGGATTCGACTGCCGCAATGCTAAGATCTTCCAGGTTTGTGCTTTTTTACTTGCAGTGATGTTCATGATCTGTTGCTTTTCAGCTCGGCTCCACGTCACCAGGGACAAACATTCCACTTTACGATCATTTAGTTGGAGAACTCGCTGCTGTGGTTAATAGAGAATGTGATCAGAACTCCGATCTTAATAAATCAGGAGTCATAATTAACACATGTGGTTGGGTCAATGGTGCAGGCTACAAGTCTCTTGTTAACGTTGCTGAATGTTTTGAGGTTGATGTTGTCGTAGTGCTGGATCACGAGCGACTGTACACAGAGCTGAAGCGGGACTTGCCCAGCTTCGTCAAGGTATGTTCGTGCCAACGGGAAAGACCTAAAAGCGTGGTTTTCAGATAGTTCATCACCCAAAGAGCGGCGGAGTCGAAACGCGTTCTACCTCTATGCGCATCGACAACAGAAGGAAGTCATTCCATAAGGTAAGAACGTAATACGGAAACATGTTTTTAAAAACGATTACAGTACTTCTACGGAACACGCCAGCTCAGCTTTACTCCATTCCGCAACATCATATCCTTCGACGATCTTATATTCGCAAAGATCGGAGCAGACAGATTACCAGAGTCCTGCTTGCCCTACGGAATGAAAGCTGAAGACCACAGAATGATGGTTGTGCGCTTGGACCCCTCCCCGAAGTTCAATAACCACGTAGTTGCAATCGCGCCTCCTGAATACACCACGGTCGACCAAACCTTGCTGAGCGCCATGGCAGTCGGCTTCATCGTCATCATCGACGTCAACGTCGAGAACCGGCAGATCAGCATCACGTCTCCTCAAGCCCACTTCCCGGAGGGATCGACCATTGGACTACTCGCTGACATCACTTTTACTGACGACGAAGTTCGTGTTCACTAATAAACTTGTTTCTCCATGAAGTTGTATATCAGTTGTCATTCTTATAAAGTTGTCGGCTCCACTTCATTTGGGAAGCATCCACAGTTCTCCAAGACGCTGGAGGGGGTCTCCAAAAAGGAACTTCTTTCTCGCTGACAGACACCGCGCCGGTCGCGTGCAAACCGCTGAAAAGCGCGATCACCTCGTTAGGGGGAAAATTTATCGCTAAGCGGCCGCGCTTTCGACAACCTTGATCCTGTCGCCGGGGGTTCCTCGCCTTCGCGCACTCCGCCCGCTTTACTGTGCGTGGACGATCAAGCGGATCCCCAAAAGCGCGCAAATTACATGTGATTATGAATACTCGATCTGGGTCGTCCGCACCCCCAATTAGCTCTTCAAACGGCGAGCAGCCGACTGACCGCTTGCTCCCGTGGATCGGGTTTCGCGTGTCCTCGAGTCCCAAGCACCACGTGTCACCGTAAGCGATTCGGCCTGCAGAAGGAGCCGCCTACGGATATCCGCTTCGCCATTCCGGAACTGCCTTGGTCGCGCGCACTCTGTGGCTGAAGTCCCCACGAAACCCTCGCGACCGCTTTCCAGCTCGCTATCTCGCTGAATGTCTTTGCAACATTTGCAGACTGTCTGTAGTCTGGTCTGCGCGACAGAGACAGACACGCGTTTCTAGACGCTCTCCTAGACTAGAGGGTTTCCCGGAGCCTCGACGGCAATATTTCACCGTTCCCTTCTAGCGTTGGACGGTCTCATTGAACCTCTCCGGAGCGAAAGAAACGTTTCGTGCACACTGTCCCAGAGACAGTTTCCACTCAGGACGCGTGTCTTGTCGTGTTGCAGATGCAACTCTGCCGAGGACAGCGATGCATCATAATTGCAGTCTCGCGTCTCGCGCACATTGGATCAATGTCCTGAGGGTGCGCGGAAGGCGGTTCCGGCGTCTCTCTCCAAAAAACTCATTTTGTCCCCGAAGGCGTGGTCTCTGCAAGTCGCCATTGGGCGCGGTCACATTTTAATTGCTGCCAGCCATGAAGCGCGCCCTCTAAAAGAGCATCCGCACTTTGGCCCAGCCCTCCGTGACAGTTCCGCGCTCCTTCGGCCAGGTCCTCCCCTCCCTTTTTCGGAATTACGCAATTATCCGGCTTCTCCGCGTACCTGGCGTTCCCACAGTCGCGCGAGTGTCACCGCCAGAGGCCGTTCCCTGCACGGTTCCTGTTTACATGCGCGTCCAGCCTGCAAATTGCTCCCTCGGACTATCGCTGCAGCGCTGCTTCAGATGGACGAAGGCGCGCAAATGCTCTCCGTGCCGCCGAGGAGCTTTCTGGAGGAGAAGCGCGTCCGGAACCGATCTCTGTGCTCCGTGCTCTGCACCCCGCCACCGTACCCGGGCTACTGCTCGGTGCTCTCCTCGCTGACGCGCCCCTCAGGACCGAGCGGGGGACCTCCCGAGGAGAAGCCTCCGCTGCTGGACCTCCAGTCCCTGCGAAGGAAGGAACGCTCGAAGGAGAGTTCTGGCTACGGGTCGACCTTCTCCTCGTCTTCGACGTCCTCGCCTTCGTCCTGCTCCTCCTCCTCCGAGTCCGAGGAGCGTGAGACGGTCGCGGAGCGCAGTTCGCGGCTCCGTGCCCCCCGGACCACGCTCCAGCGACAGCTGCAGAAGAAGGATTCGCGGCGGAAGAGTGTGCCCGCCAGTCTGAAGGACCCCTTCCCGGGTAAGTGTGTCCCCACGAGTCCCGAAGCAGCGCCTTCTTCAGAGGACGTCGTGCGCGTCTTCGTCACCAGCGGCGTCTGTGGAGCGTTCGAAACCGACGTCGTAAGTGGCTTCTGCGCGTCTTCGGCGGTTTCTTTCCGTTTGCCCTTTCCGTTTCTGCGTCCGCCCCTTTGTCCGCGTCACCAGGGCTCATAATTGAATCGCGAATGTTGCAAAACGTCTCTTTTTGCGACCAACACCCGGCGGCCGAATCGCCTTTTTGGCGGGGTCATTATCTGCCGCTAGTCGCCCTCGTCTCGCATCGATCAAGCGAACCGACTTCGAACTCGCAAAAAGTCGCGAAACACTCTCATTAGCCAGCGACGGCGGGCCCCAAGCCCCTAATGCCGCCGAGAGCACCTTGCGCGGGCTTCGTGCACGTACAAGGGTCGGTCCCCAGGCTCGCGACCCTCTCCGCAACATCGGTCTTCTGCAGCTATACAACGCAGGATTGCCCTCCACGTTGCCCCGAGCGTTTTTTGGTCTTTCCAAAACACTCGAGGGAGCCCTTCGGAGGGCGACGCGCCTCCTCGCTGGGATCGGCGCACTTTGCGTTTCGTAATAAAGCGACAACGCCTCCGTCCTGCGGACGGCCAAGGTGCAGAAGGGGATCTGCTGAGGGTGCATCTGGATGGAAGAAGGTGTTTGGGAACCGGCGGAAGGAGAGGCCGAGAGTCTGAATGGTCCAAAGTCCCCTTGGGACCTTGCGTCTATTTCTTGATTTATCAAAGGCTTGCAACTAAGCAAAAAGGAAGGAAAGAGAAACATCCAAATAGAGACCGCTCCGACTTTGCTGACCTCTAGTCTGGATACTGTAGACTGTCTGTCTAGAGAGCAGTCTACAGACAGACGAGCAGTCTCGAGACGGACAATCTGTCTGTCTGTCTAACCCCCGGGAAGCCTGCAGCAAACTAGCAACAAACGCTCATGAGTCAGGCAAGGCGGGCGGACGGGTTTTGGTCGGGCGTTCGCAGAAACGCGCCTCACGCCGATCGTTCAGGACAGCGGGAAGCGGACACCGAAGTTCGACGTGCGCGCGATCAATCGCCCGGAATCGGTGTTACAACTGGCCCGGAGATACGCGGCGGCGAGCGCCCAACAGGTAGGCGCTTCGGGCGTCGCCCTCCTTGGACGTCCTCGTCCCGTTCAGGAGGTGCAGAGACACCGTACCCGGTCCGGAGTGCGCGCCACCTCGAGCAGCGGCCCCTCGACGCCCGTCCGCGACTCCATCGGCGGCATCGCCAGTCTCAGTGAGTGTTTCCAGAGGCTGGCTCCCGAACCAGCCGGGATTACAGCGACTGCTGCCAGCTGTGATCCCGCTCGCCCGATCGTTCATTCAGCGGCGGCCGATCACTCCCAAAGGTCACCGGCGGCCCTCGAGGAGCTCGCCTCCCGCTCGCGCATTGTTTGCCCTCGGCTTAGCGGCCCCTTCTTGCTTCCGATCCGTCCTGTTTCAGGCCAGACCCACCTGCACAAGGCTCAGTCGACGAGCGCCATGAAGCCCAACGTCTTCAAGCAGATGGACCAGCAAGCGTAGGTCGGCCCTCTCGGACCCCCGGCAGGAGGACCTTCTTTCAGACGCCAGCAGAACGGCGCCGTGCAGCCCCGCTTCAGCGCAAATGCCCTCTCGCCCAGCTCCATCAAGGAGGCGCTCCTTCGGTGGTGCCAGTCGCGCGTCCGTGAATATCCCGTAAGCCTTTGGGGTAGTCGGGACATCAGACCAACGCCCTTTTGGAGACATTTTTGAGATGACGCTCTTATTCCCTAATTGCCGATTCCATCATCCGTCGGAATATTAATGACCGCAAAAAAGACACATTGAGGGCCGAGAAGGGGCCAACAAATTGCAGAAGTTCGGGTCCATATCCTTCGCTATTCCGCTCTCCGACAAGGCCCATAATTGACGGTTACATTCCCCACCTAACAGGGGAAGGTTAACGACCAAAAAAGAGACATTAAAGTCCGACAAACGGTCATAAATCGCACAAGTTCCGGGTACTCGAACCCATCATCTGTTCCTAACAGCCTTTGACCGAGCGTTCAGATCGAAATCACGAACTTCTCGTCGTCCTGGTGCGACGGGATGGCCTTCTGCGCCCTCATCCACCGCTTCGTCCCGCAGGCCTTCGACTTCTACGCCCTCAGTCCACAGGACCGCAAGACCAACTTCGAGCTCGCCTTCCGTGTTGCAGAGTGGGTCCACAGAGATGCCGAGGAGCCAAGATGATCTTGGTTGTCCCCTCCGAGCGGTGTGAGGGAGCACAGACAAACAGAGAAACCCCTCTGAAATATTTCTGTTAAGAATTAGCGCAGAGAAATATTGCACAGGTTTTTCTGCTTCTCTGCGCTCTCTCTCACCTCTCGGAGAAAACAGATCAGACCCATTCCTAACCCTCTTGGGCATTTCGGGCGACCCATCGGCACCCTCTCTCGCGGCTACCGTAACCCACACCGCTTCAGGGAGAGCGGCATCGCGCCACTGCTGGAAGTGGAGGACATGCTGCTGATGGGGAACCGACCCGACTGGAAGTGCGTCTTCACCTACGTCCAGTCGATCTATCGCCACTTCAAGGACTTCAAGTAGTCCGACTGCCACGCCGAAGCCCTTCCATGACCCTACTGCACGCGACATACGAGTTCTCACAGACAATTTACGTTGAATGAACGCCGTTTCCTCGTGTTTTGCGTCCCGAGCCGAAAACAAAGGGCCATCCGACCGGGATTGTGGCGTCCTAAAGGGCAAAAGTCACATCGTCCCCGGGGTGACGCCGTCGCCGCGGCGACTAATTAACTCTGAGTGACTTTTTCGATTCGATTAGAGCCGCTTAGAGCGCCCCGAAAGGCGCCACTTAATTGACGCCACGAGCATCGAAGTGCTCCAGCAGTTGTTTGTCGTTCGGCGGGAACATGGACACCGTGGGGACCCGTCTTGGACGTCTTATTTACCAGTTATGACGCATCAAGGGGGTATCTCTGTTTTCACGTCTTGTTCAGCAAGCTCCTTCTGGCTCTGTGCTCGGCATTAGAATAACCGGTTCCCTTATCCGTCCCTCGATGGGACGTGGAAAACAATGGTGCACTTTAGATACTTTGGGGAAACAGTTAGAGAGGGGTGCATGGGGGTTTGGGGTGCATGGATCAAGGATGTGACCGATTTTGATGTCCCTCCAGGGCCTACCTACCCAAGGGAACTTTCAATTCGCACAAGGCTGCACGCTAAGATCACCACAGAGACCTGGAGTCAGCTACTTTAGCTGTGCCCATCTCCTTCTGCTTCCTCCTTGTCGGCGATATGCCAATTGCACGAGGAAGAGACGCCAACTTTCGGCAGGTGCTCCTTCGGGGCCTGATTAGCCCGCCAACGTCATAAACATTTGAATGTCGAGTCGTCTCTGTCAGAGCCGCGTTTTATGGCCTCAAAGTAGCGCATCTCTAATTTAATTAGCAGAGAGGCGCTACATTCGGACAGGTGTCCGCGACGCCTTTGTGGGAAGCGGCCGATGAGAAATGCCCGACGTTTCCAACAGATTGAGGAGGAGAAGGAGCGATGTGTTGGCTGAAGATGAGAACCCATCAACCGAACCTCAAAAGGTCCACCATTGCTAGTAGAATAAAGGCTCACAAGGTAGCTTTTCAAAGGTTCTAGGACGGCAGTCATAAGTGGGCTACTACTCATAGGTTTCTTCTGTGTCTTACCTGGAAAAGATCATAAAGGAGATCTCCCTAGGCCCACGAGAACCGCCAAATGAGCTTTAACAGCTTTAACTTTAAGTGCGTATTTTTAATTCAGGACCCAAACCCGATGTTTCAACCTTCCAGGCATACTACAAACGGCTGGAGAACAGCTGTTGCCAGACGGAGAAGTAGTTCCTCCACAACCGGTAGCTAAGGGTGTCAAAGACGGGTCTTCCAAGGGTCCTTCAAGGTTGAGCACGTCGGCATTCTGTGTGGTCGTTCGAGGCGTTTGTCATTTTGTGATGAAGGGAGACTCAAAAGAAGCTTTTGAGTTCACAGACGTGAAAAACTGAGCCAAGTGCTCCTTCCCAGAGCCTTTCCTTGCACGCCCTTATTTACCACACCTTCTAAGGCTCAGCAGCCTTAATCATACCTGCTAAGTGAGAACAGCGTGAAAAACAAGGTTTGACGGAAAGGGGGCAGAAATGGATATTTGTGCGACTTCTTAAAAGTATTACCCTGACTGTCAGGCCTCCATTGGTCCTGCAGCGACGTGCCTTGATTCAGGACAAGCCATTAAGCCGATGAAAAGTCAACAAAGAAGCAAATCTGGTTGCTTTCCAGCGAAGTATCGAGAAGCGTCGCGGAAGTCCCAAGGGCCCGCCTTGGAGAGCCTTATTTACCACCCGTGACGCCAAGGGGGTGTTTTCCTTCTTGACCGGCGTCTTTGCACCTTTCTCTGCAGGATCAGAACAGCTGTTGTTTGCCGCTGGGAGGACCTCCGGAAGTGATGCCATCCCCTGTAGGCACTGTGCCACTGTGTACAGTCGCCGCTCGGCCGGGCCGTGGGAACGCCCGGGTACGGTAAGACGTCGTCGACGCGGAGACATTAAACCGAAGGACGAAAAGAGTTTATGACGATCGAAACAAAACATCGACGTCACCACCGGTATCAGAGGGTCGAGGGGGTCTGTGCCTTCGCCTGCTTGCGCCACTTGCTGCGCCGATTCTGGAACCAGACCCTCACCTGCGACTCGGAGAGGCCCAGCTTCTGGGCCAGCTGCTCGCGTTCTGAAACAAACACGCCGGGAGTTGATGGAGAGCAACCCGAGGACGGCGACGGTGACCGACGCTAATTTGTTGTTTGTGCGTCAAAGCCGTTTCCCCTAACTACTCAATTAGCCGCGCGGCTCTAATTACCGTACAATAAAAGCGCTTTCGAAAACAAAGCCGCGTCAAGTGGGCGAGCAGAGTGCGTGGGCACTCCTTGCCGGTCAGTTTCGGGAAGTAGTTTGATGCCAGTGTGAGGGGTACTGTAGAAGAGGGACTGACCTGAGCCGACCACGTACTGCTGGCTCTCGAAGGCGAGCTCGAGTTCCCTCGTCTGCGCCGACCCGTAGATGGACCTCTGCTTGCGGCAGCTGAGCCGCTCCTCCAGGAACGAGTGTCTTCGCCCCGGGCTACGGTAGTCCACGCTGTCCGCCCGCTTCCGCCCCGGCCGCAGCAAGAAGTCCACGGAGAAGTCCGAGTATCTGCAAGGGAGAGCGTGGCTTAGAACGCGCCCCCGTGACGCAGGGAAGAAGACGCTGACCTATGAGTTGGTTATCCTGCTACTTTTGTACTCCGTGGTTGTAGTTGCGTCGCATTGTTCCCTATTTTTAGACTCACCTCCGCTTCTGGTCGTCGTACTGCTTGGAGGGGCGGTCCAGCTCCGAGGCGGAGAAGCGGCGACTGGTGGAGGGGACGGCCGAGAGGAAGAGCTGGGGCCCCAGGCGGAGAGGCTCGCTCAGGTGGCCCCCCAGGGAGTCGCCGGAGAAGGGCGAGGCGGGGGAGACGGAGGGCGAGGCCTGGAGCACCAGCGAGGTGAGCATCTGCTGGGCGTTCTGCTGGGGCGAGGGAAGGAGCGGCGGCAGGGACGAGAGCAGTGCGGGCGTCTGAAGAAGAGGGAGGGCACTGGAGGCAGAATCCGCCGCGCAAAACATCGTCCTGCAAAGGAGCTTTGGCGTCAGAATCGCCGGACACAATCGAGGAGTCGCGTGGCGTCAGAGCGCCCTCGTCATCCGGATCAGCGCGCGATGCTAAGGAAGACGCGGAGAAGTAGTTTGCACGAGCACGGCTTCTCTCGAGGATCTTCTCCTGCCGGGGAAGTCAAGGCCCAGCTTCTCACACCTGTTCTGGCTCCGCCAAACAAGGACAGGGAGTCCGGCCGGGCAAAGACCTCGTATAGAGCCTAATGAAGTGGCGACACACTCGAGCCGAGGAAGCGGCTCATTACCCGGACAGGAAAGGCCTCAGGGATCAATCTGCGCCTAATCCGCGCGGCGAACTCGTGCCGCCGCGGGCAATGAATGGCTAATCCAATACCTAGTGTTAATGGCCGAGCGGCCAATATTCCAATTAGGGCGTTGCCCGAGGGGCAGAACACCTGAGCCGAGCACTTAATGAACGCCGCAATTAAGCCGCCACTCGGAAGGCGGTGACGAGGGCGCGCGCGAAGAAGATATTGCAACATAGGGAGGTGCAAGGAGCCACGCGGAAGCCGTCGATCGACTAATTACACCCGGCTCCCGGCTCTGAGCTATAATTGTGCGCATTAATGTGCACTTGATTAAGGCGCTGCCGTAAACAAAACGGAGCCGTTCTCACGTTTCCGCACTTTCCTTCCCTCTTTGTTATCTCGGTCACATTCCTCGCGAGGACGCTTACCTCCACCCAGGGCCGCCGGCTCCACCCCCTCGGCCGACGGAGAAAGAAGGGACGCGGGAACTCGTCAAATGAACGCATAATACCGTGGAGGGGCAATTTATGGCGAATCTAGGCTCCATAGATCGTCGAGCAGAGAAGAGGAGACGTCGACAAACGGAGGCGGCGGACGACGACCAAGGCCCTCTAAAGCAAGAAGACCACAAGATGTTAGTCAAACTCAAGGCAAAGTGAAATTTATAACGCATAATTATTCGCTACAAGTCACAAGTTGATAATAATACAGGACACTTAACCACCGAACCCGTAGAGAGTTCTTCCTTGACGCTTGAGTGCGTAGACGACGTCCATGGCGGTGACCGTCTTGCGCTTGGCGTGCTCGCAATAGGTGACGGCGTCGCGGATGACTCCTTCCAGGAAGGACTTCAGGACATCGCGAGTTTCTTCGTAGATGAGCCCGGAGATGCGCTTCACACCGCCGCGTCGGGCCAGGCGTCGGATCGCGGGCTTCGTGATGCCCTGGATGTTGTCGCGGAGCACCTTGCGATGGCGCTTGGCACCTCCCTATAAGAAGACGATGACAATGGAGAACAAACAAGAGAGAAACTCACCTTTCCTAGGCCTTTGCCGAGTCCCTTTCCTCCTTTGCCGCGGCCAGTTCCAGACATTGTTCGAGAGCTTCTGGAAACAGACACGGATCAGAAGAGGGAAAATAACCACGAAGACAAAAAGCGGAATTCAGCACGGACACGGACGACAGCAAATATGGTGCGGACGACTGACAGGAAGGCAGATGCCTCTCCGAACGCCGTAAACCGATCCCTTCCTGTGGGGCAGCTTCGCCAGTTCGAGCAAGGCGAACCTGACACATCCCAGAAGAAATCCGCGTAGCATAACAGCGAAAAAAAGGCGAAATTCAGAGCGGATGCGAAGGACGACAAACCCAACCGAAGAGCGCGGACGACTGACGGGGAAGCGGATGCCTCTCCCTCGCCCGATCGTACAAGCTCCTGTAGACAATCTGTGCGGGACCGCGCTTGGACAAAAAATGCTGGAATCTTCGGACTGGACAGGCATCAGATAGACAGACTGGGGCTCGAGATATTTCTACCCTGGAAAGGGGACCAAAGCGACCCTTTTCTCCTGGAATGTCTCCCTTGGAACTTATGTGTCTCGAGCAAAGATTTTCGAGATTCCGGCCAGGAGGCCGCAGTGAAATGTTTCCGCTGCTCTCGGAGAACGAGGCGTCGCTAGTCCTTTATGATGTTTCCCTTGTAATATTTCGCGTGCTTCGACTCTCCAGTATCGCTCTACAGTATCCCACTCGAAGCGGTGTTTTTACAGTTTGAGCAAAACTACACTTTGAGCAAAAAAAAAGCAATGCTAAAAGTTACAGTTTGAGCAAAAAGTAATGCTAACATATAGGCCTGTTTTAACCTCCGCAAACCTCTTTGGAGGCCAAGGGCGGTCTAGAGACAGTTCGAAGAGCGACGCGATTTCTTTACTGCTTCGGCAAACCTCTTTCCGCTTAGGCTTTCTGCCATTTCTGATGTTCAGCTAGTTAAAGGCTCGGCCACGATTCGTTCGCTTCCGCATCCGCATCTGCCTACTTATCTGCTTACACAAAAAACCCGCAAACGCATCCGATATACGGAAGATCAGCGGCAGTAAGCAGCAAAAAAGCCGACAAGTTTTGGCATATTTTTTTGTTCGGAGTAGGCGGATGCGGATGCAGATGCGGACGGGTAGGCGAACAATCGTGGCCACCTAAGCGAACAAAAATGCGGACGCAGATGCGGAAGCGAACGAATCGTGGCCGAGCCTTAAGTTTGCATCCACGAACCTCGGCCAGCTTCGGCGAACCTCTTCCAGCTTAGGCTCTTTGCCATTCCTGATGCTCAGCTATTTAAGTTTGCATCCGCGAACTTCTTTCGGCTTAGGCTTGCTTTAGACCTGATGCTCAACTAACCTTATTGAGTTCAACTGTGATTGTCTGCGTTGTTCGTCGTCTGATACACAACGTGACGATCTACTTTGGTTGCAAATCCGTTTGCCAGGAGGCTTTCGAGGCATGGAAACTGGTTTTTGCTTTTTGCTCAAACTGTAACTTTGTTTTGCTCAAACTGTAAGATTGCTCAAACTGTCTGGCACTCCCTCGAAGCGTATTGAACGCAGATCCTTGACGGGATTATTCTTGGAAAGCCCCCCTACAAGCGCACTCATGCCCTTGGCGATCTCCCTACTCCGAAGACAGCAGTTGGAGTTCGTCTTCGGAGACGACTTCTGACGAAATCCAGGCTGACGTGGCCGCATCTCGCATCCCTGGTTGCCATGGCTTGCACGAAGCCTAGGCACTGGCGGCGACAGACTTACAGTCCGCGCCCCTAATTAATAGCATCATGGCCACAAATAAGTTGTTTTCCTCGGCGCAGACAAAATCGGCGACTGAGTGGGAGATCATGACGCTATTTCTTATTTCGGGATAATGACGTTGCGTCTGTTGATGAGCCCCTCCCGGAAATGACGGGAGGCTGCCCAGTGATCGGTGACATAAAATGACAAGAGGCGGACGACCGGGAAGTACCGTAGGCAAAGTTCTTTCCACGATTTATTGCTGGAACACACTCGCACAATCATAGGCCTTCACCTTCAGAGAGAGATCTACGAAGGCCTCCTGCACCCAGGAGGTCATCACGCCCAGCGAGATGCGGTAGTCGTCGAAGGAGGCGAGGACGGAGAGTGCGGCCCGCTTCGCCACCAACTCCTTCTCGTAGCACCTGACGAGTTGCGGGAAGGTTTCAGAGGCTTCGTTGAGGAGGGCCGTGAATCGCTCGGAGTCCGAAGAAGAGGCCTCGGCGGCGACGTAGCTTCGGACGGCGGGGATCTTGTCCACGGCGGAGCGCATCCGACGGACGATCTTGGGGAACTTCGCCTCCATCTGCTCCACTAGGCGTTCGGATTGCCGGATCAGGGTTTCGTTTAGCTTGTATCGCTCGAGTTCCGAGAGGTAGGAAGCCTCCGGACCTTCATAGGCCTCCTTCGAACCCGCCAGCATCTGCTCTGGCCCTTCCTGCGTCCTCGAAACCACTTCTCCTTCACGGTTGGGAACGTTCAACTTCGCCTTGATGTTCACGATGTCTTCAAGCAGGACCCGGCAGTCATCGTTGTATTGGACCCAATTCTCCGTCTCGTTCCAGAATCCGACGAAGAAGTCGTTCAGTCGCCGGTAGACTCCATGTTTGCGGTCCTGAAAGCGTCGGAAGGAGATGGTCCATTGGAGAACGCTGACTTACCGAGCCACTTCCGAGCGAAGGTGCGGGAGATGCGCGAGTCGAGCTCATCGGGGCTTCTCCTACCGAGGGCAGGAATCTGAAAAGAAGAGATGACAAGTGGAACCTAAAGATATTCCGAAGACGTTTAATCGAATCAAATCACGGATGAAAATGGTCTCAAAGCTGTGCCCAAAGAGGGATTCTTGGACTTCACACGCAAAGGATCTGTGGCAAGGCTGGGTACAGTAATCCAAGACGCTCCGAAGATAAAAGAGGCGTGAAAAATCTCACAATTTCGAAAGACTCCTTTCTTCTGGAAACGCATTTCTTCTTCCTTTCCGAAAATAAGCAGATGGAGATCGTGCTGATATAAACATCTCAATACCGTCTGTCTACCGCATAAGTAGCATCCAAAGTAAAGCAGGGAAAATACTGGGAACTTTGGATCGAATCAAGCATGCAGGCAAATGGGACCTCAGAACCGGAGTCTCAATACAAAGACCCCCTGAATCTTCCCTTCAGGACCTCTTTCTGGTGAGGATGACTATCCGGAGACTCAAGTAGAACCTGTGTCCACTAGGCGCGTCCACTCCAGCTAGATTATCATACGATGACTTGAATATAGATCATCCTTCTAATTCTAAAGGAAAATTGAGAAAATATCTCGTTAAAACACCGTTGGATGGGGCGATTTCGCGTCTTTAAGTCCCTATTTTTGCTTAAACTTTAGTTTGACCTCAACCTCTCATCTATAAAGGGACACAGGAATCTGTGGCGCGGTAGAAAGCCTTGAATAGAATCCTAGCCAGGCGTAGAGGACAATTTTGAAAAGCTGAAGAAGAACATAATACGAATCGCACTGGTCCCGACGCGACATTCACTATTGCACAAACCTTCCCGAACTCTCCTCGATTCCAGAAGCCTGAATGGTCCATCGGCGCTTCGTGAAGCCGGCCGAATCCGAGAAGGTGCAAAGCTCCGAGAAGTCCGAAGTCAGTGTCGCTCCCAGGGAAGGTAAAGAAGAAGACGAAGTCGTGAAGTCTTGGAAGCCGGAACCCAAGAAGGTCGAGAAGATGAACGGAGCGAAACTCGTGGACGCGGTAAGTCCGATCTCGGTCCAGTTTAACCTTGTGTCCGTGACAGAACGAGCTTCGGCAACTCCAGAGCCAAGTCCGGGACGAGGTCTCCAAGCGCATGGGCGACTTGCTCCTGAAGGGATACACCATGCTGGACCAGTACTGCGACCAGTGTCAGGTACTTGTCCCTCGCCACTGCTCCTAATCCCGAGTTCTTCCAGGGAATCCTGATGGAAAGTAGATCGAACGAGCTGATCTGTCTCCAGTGCACTGTGATGGCGGAGTTGTGCAAGGCGGAGAAGCCCGTGAAGTCAGAGAACTTGAGTAAGTCCGTCATGGTTGTTTGGTTGTTTCCTATTGCTGTCCTTTAGCTGAGATGGACGACATCAGCGATCACGAACCGTCGCCCAAGCGCGTGGCGGTGAGCACCATCTCCATGGAGCGCGTCGTCCCCAAAGAAGAACACATGGAGGTCTCCGCTTCTGGGCGCCTGGCCCTCGACGAATACGCCGTCCAAGTAGTTGAAAGGAAGCTCAAGTGGGCATGTGATGCTTTAGATGCGTCCGTGAACCCTTCGGAAGTGACCGCACTGATCGGCGTTGTCGCCAGTGCCACTAAGTTCTTGAAGGAGAACAAGCCATGAGCTGTGGATCTCCTTTGCTTGCGTTTTAAACTTTCATAATTTCTCTGTTCGATGCTTTGTTCCTCCATAAATTTAAGCTTCACAAGTAGCTCGCCTCGCCGTGTGTCTTTGCACGCCACCTACTTCTTCTCCTTTCCTGACGATCTGTATAGGCCAGTTCTTGAAGATGCTGGAAGTGGTTCGGAGGATTCTTATCCCCTCGCGGGCCAAGGTCGACCTCTTAGCCCTCTCTAGAACTCTCCCCAAGGAGAAGGGCAACTACGACTCTGCGTTTCGGAGGGCGAGGAACGCGGGAGTGAGCGTCGAGCTCTACAAAAGGTAGGAAGACTTTTTGGAATTCTTAGAGACAGTTCTAGACAGGAGTGAGACTAGACCGTGTCTAGACAAACAATGTAGACTAGACAAGAGTCCTCGTCTGGAGCTAAACAAGAACTAGACTACAGTTCTAGAGCCTTTGGATCTAAAGATGTGAATTTCCTCGAATCGCTAAGATGAACCCACTTTAGAAGCAGACAGCGCAAAGTGCCAGAGATAGACGGCGAAATCCTCTACGGGACGCACCCCGTGCTCGAGGCTCTGAGAAGCGGAAGGCGAGAGATTCGCTGCGTATACGGTAGAGAATCCGCGGAGATGAACTCGGACATTCGAGACCTTTGCGCTCGGAGGAACATTCCCGTCAAGGAGGTCAGCTCTCGGGTGCTTGACAACATGTGTGAGTACCAGCTGCACAACGTAAGACTTCGTCCGAGGCTCTCCCAGAAGCAAAGACTCTTCAGAGCGTGTGTGCCGATGCCTCGCCTCTCCAGATCCAGACTTTCTCCTTGGACGACGTTCCCCGGGAAGGGCGCTGCGCTTTCCTTTACCTCGACGGAGTCCTGGTTCGCTTGTGGTTCCCTTATCGTAGTTACAAGACCTTTCCAGGATCCCGGGAACATCGGTGCCATCATTCGCTCCGCCACCTTCTTCGGCATTAAGTGAGTTTAGTCTCCAGATGCGGTTACTGTATTTGCGATTCAGCGGGATCCTCTGGGCGCGGACCAAGGGCCCCAAGCGGCTGACCCCCTCGATGAGCAAGGCCAGCTCCGGGGCCTTGGAACACTTCCCGGTGTACTCGGTGGAGTCATTCGCGGACTTGCACCAACTCCTGGAGCCCGACTTCTCCTTCGTAGGAACGCTGGATCAGGACTCTGCCGCCAGCAAGAATCTCGAAGTCAAGGAGCTGTCGAGGACGAGTGCTCCTCCGAGATCGGTCTTTGTCATGGGTAGGGCTGGAGACTGGGACTCGCTCAAGTAGCATTTCAGGAGACGAGCACAAGGGAGTGTCCAGTGAAGTGCTGGAGCTGTGCGACGTCCTCATCTCGATCCCAAGGAGTCCCTCTTCGTCGGTGGGTTCTCTGAACGTCTCCGTCGCCACAGGTAGTCGAGCTGGCTTGGATTGACAGTATTAGTCCTTTCAGGCTTGTTGCTGCATCTCTGGGCCAGCAGTCGAGTGAAGAAGCTCTAGTCCTCGTCTCCAGCCTTGTTGTTCGGATTGTTTGGATTTACAATAAAACCGAAAACTTGCGAATCCTAGAATCATCTTTGTAAGCCTATTAGCTCCCTCCAATGAGAAGTCGCAAGAGAAGTCACAAGTAACAGACGACAATAGAACGTGAGAACTAGTTTACCTCTTTACATGAACATTACACAGTTAAGGCATCCCACTGGGGAACGCTCGCAAACAACAATGACTAATAATTTAGGACAGTACAACGGGAACACTTTTCACTGTAAGTTAGTTAACTTAGAAAAAACCTCCGTAGGGATTCTGGGGCGGTACAGGAGGGGCCATGGGATTCGGGGCCATTGGGTTGGAAGGAGTCATCTGGTGCGCGCCGTAGGTGAGCATGAGAGGAGTCTCGCCTGAAATCATTTGATGAGTGGAATTCATTAGAGACGAATGCTACTTACCCATTCCACCGTTCTGCTGGCTCTCGCTGGTCTCTTGCTTCCGTTCGGCTTCGGCCTTTTCCAGGTTTTCAATCTAAATGTAGCAATGAATAAATTAGAAACTAGTAGCAGTACATACCCTGTTCCGGTACTCCCGGAGAACCTGGAACATGTATGGCATCGCGTAGTCCATGATCTTGTGCTTCCAGGCCAACTCCATGATGGTGTCCGGGTTCAGGAGATCGTAGCAGGTGTAGAGAGCGGCCGAGAAGCAGTCGTAGAGCTTGTTCTCCAGGAAGTACGCCAGGAGCTCTTCAGCAATGGCGGAGTCGTGGCTCTCGGCTGCGAACTCCATCGCATCCTTGTAGAGTTTGTCCTTCTTGCACAGCTCCACGGACTGCTTCCATCTGTTGTTGCCCTTGAACAGATAAGCGGAAATTCTTCTGAACTCGACCAGCTCATGGTTCTCCAGCTTCGATGCTAGACCGATGTTGTCAAAGTTGTCGTAGGCGTTGATGCTTGTTCTCAGGGCTTCGTAGTCCTCTTCGTCGATGAACAATTGGTTCAAGCTTTCATTTACTGATTTGTTGTTAAGATTCTGGACTTGTCGAAGATAGGGCTTCACCAAAGGAAGCTGGTTGGCTGAAATGTCTCTACTATAGCAAGCCACAACACAAGGAGTTGCTTACCTTTCGTCAAGAACGAAACCGTGCGAGAGTGGTCCAATCGTGGGGACAGAACGACGAGAAGGTCGTTGAGCAGCATGGGCTTGAAGTCCAGGTAGAACTGCATGGCCTTGTAGTAGAGCTCTACGTTGGCCACCTTCGCGATTACATCCTTGAAGTGCTGCTCACGCCAGGCTTCCGTCGGATGGCTCATCATGGTGTTGGCTGCGTTGTCGTATTCCTCGTACTTGTCATAAAGGAACACCAGCTCGGAGTACAGGTGGGCCTTCTCGGCAGCTCGCAGGACCTTTGGAATGTTCACTCGGGACCAGAAGAGCTCCAAGTGTTCGCGCATCTTCTCGGGCTTGAACTTGCTGTATAGGATGGCCAGCTCCGTGAACATGCCCATATGAGCGCGCTCGAGGCCTAGAGCTCCTTCGAGCAGCGCAATAAGTTCCTTGAAGAATCCTCTATCCTGGTAGTAGTTGATGAGCTCCTCTAGCTCATCGGCATGGACGACGATGTACAGGCCGCAAAGTTGCGCCAGCCGGAACTCCTCCTTGTCGACGCACGCGAAGCATACCTGAACGAAGACCATAAAGTAAATGGGAGAACAATAAGCAGCATACCTGCTTCCATGTCTTCGTGCTGTTAGCCTTCCTGGCAGCGTCCACGGCGCTCTGGTACTCTCCCAGCCTGACCAAGGTGACCGACAGCTTGGCAAAGTTGCTCACGCTGTTATAAAGGCTTTTGGCAGCCTCATACATTCCCATGTCGAAGCAGCGATCTCCAACTTGGATCACTTGAGCATGGTTCGGTCCAGCGATGAACTCGTCCAGGTCGGTGAGGCGGTTGGTCTTGGCATAGGCGAAAGCCAATTCCGTTTCGATGAAGGAGTCCCTCGACTTCTTGCGCGCCATCTGCAGGTAACGGACAAGATCTTCCCAACTTTCTGAAACGCGGAGATAAACACCAAACTAAACGAAATTCGATTTACCGGTTTCGGTGCACTTCGCGACGACGTCGAGGTACGATCCCGGGTCATCGGCGCGGATGAAGGAGTCGACGGCTTCTTTGACCAGGTTCTCCTTGAGCTGCGCCTTGGCGAGGAAGGCCCAAACCGCCGGTTCATTGCACTTCTCGGCAAACTCGTACGCTCTGTCCAAGTTGTTGACGTTGTCAATGAGAACCTGAAGTCAAACTAATGTAAAAGAACGCAGTAGAGGAATCAGATACCGAGATGGCAGAAGTGTTCACGTCGAACTTCTTGAAGATAGCAAAAGCTTCCTCGTAAAGGTTCGATCCAATAGCGATGTTGGCGATATCGGGAGCGTCGTAGTTGTCCAGCTTCTGGATGTACTCCATAACTCGAGAAGTGTCGGCCTTGATGGCAGTCAGGATGAGCAGGTTCTGGAGATTACGGTGCTCGCTGAAGGCCGAGTTGTCCAGCACAATCTTCTCAAGCAGCTCGATCAGTTCATTGGGCAGATCGGCAGCCATGAACGCCTTCACGGTTGCACTGATGTCTTCGGGATCCTGCGTTTCCGAGAGAGCAGTCTGCACGACTTGATCGATCAGCTGTCTCCGGTAGGGGTTGCTCTCCGAGAGCACTTGACCCCACAGAGCCATGTCACGGCGGCGAACCAAATAGCGGGCAAGGTTCTTGAACAAGGAGTTCTCGTTGCAGACCTAAAATAATGATGAAGGCTTGGAATGCAACAGAATACACTTACGCTGATCAGCTCCTGGTCGCATCCTCCGCGCTCATACGCAAGGTAGGCGAAGTGAGGATCGCGCTTCTCGCAGTATCTTCCAACAACGAGAGGATCGTAGTAGGCGTTCTCACGTAGGAAACGGTCAGGGTTGTTGTTGGAGTCGATGTAGATCTTGGCGATAGCGTTGTGCGTGGCGGGGTCAGTGTTTCCTTCCTGGACCCGGGTCTCCAGCCAAGGGGCTAGGATCTTCAGCCTGTAATGGAGGAGGTAAAGAAAACTATCGCGAGATACAGAACGCCTACCGGTTGCGGTTTTCGACTTCCTTCACCAGTTCGTCAATGTCGAATTTGCCTCGGGTGTTGACGATCAGCTGCTTGATGGCATCTTCGCTGCAGTCGACATCCAGCAAGGCTCCAACCACGATAGGAAGACGTGCAGGGTTGACCTTGTGGACGAAGACTTCGATGTACTTCTGGAGACTGTTCTGGTACAGGTACAGCACCAGGTCGTGGACCATCTCATGTCGGTCACAGACGATGATCAGAGGAAGCTGTAAGCAACAGGCATTATATGTTTACAGCTGTAGGAGGCTTACCTGATCGGAAAGTTTGGCTTCTTTCAGGTAGTTCTTGACACGCTCTGCGTCGTAGCAGTTGGAGTCCCTGCAGATGCGCTCCACCTCCTTCACCTGACCAGTTCTGCACGCAGCCTGTAAATATGATAGGATTGTTTGACTCTAGCAAAACAAGGACAGTACCTGAATGAACTTGAAGTGGACTTCGGGATCCTGGCTGAAGTTCACAATGGAGCCAAGGAAGTAGTACAAGCCTTCGAAATTCTTGAAAGACTCGAAGAGGTCAATCAAGGCCGGGGCGGTCAGTTGCTCGTGGTACTTCGAGGCAATCTGGATGACGACCTGAAGGTTCTGACGCATGTTGGCGTGCAGCATGGCCTTCAAGCACTCCAGAGAGTCGTCGACGGAGAGCTGACCGAAATAGTTCACCAGCCACTAAATTGGCGACGTAGACGTTACATATATTACGCTAGATACCTCGGTGTTCAACAAGCTGGTATGGATCACGGCCTTTTTGATGTCGTACAGGTCCGTGAAGTGTTCCAGAGCACGCTGCAGAAGTCCGGCCTTCTCGCAGAGTTGGCCGACGACCGCGCGGTCGTAGTGGTGGAACATCTGGTTTCCGAGGATGGCGTCCGCTACTTGGGGAGCGTGCATCAGGTTCATCTCCAGCAGGCGCGTCTGCAGATGTCCTTCGGACTCTCGGTCACCGCGGAGGGCTTCCAGCAGGAACGAAGTGCACTGCTTGATCGCCTGGACCTCGGCGAAGCAGTCAACGATCTATAAAACAGGAAGGTCTTTTCAGTCATTTAAGTAGTCCCATACCTGGTTCAAATCTGCCAAAGGCTCATCGCCTCCCTCAGTCGACAGCATCTTGGCGAAGTCGGCTGCTTTGTCCGGATTGGTACGAAGGACTTGGCGCAGTTGGAACAAGTAGTCCGGCTCGAATCCCACCTTCTTCGCGTACAGAATGATTTTGTCGAACTGTCCGGTCTCAGCGAAGCACTGGACAACCTGTAAAGACGGACAGTAAGAACACATAACTAATAGTGGTAAGAACGTACCTTGTGGGGGACATTTCCGCGGAGGTACACGCTCAAGGCGATGTTAGGGTCGTGAGGGCGAACAAGGTCTCCAAGCTCTTCGCTGCACTCCAGCTTATTTTCTTGGAGCCACTTCTCCAGGAGCTGCTTCCGGCCTTGCTGCAGGACAGGGCGGCACAGTTCCAAGGTTTCAAACTTGTTCAGCTGTCCTTGATCCAACAGCATTCCGAAGTACTGCAGCAGCGGCGTCGCTCCACCTCCGGGGGGAGAAGGGCATTGTTGGAACTGCTGGATGGTCTGAGGAGTTCGCAGAATTCCCTAAAACAGAAATTCCTTTACTGAAGAACGGAGGAATGTAGGTTACCTTTGGTGCGGTAGCCGCGACCTTGGCTGCTTCTTGGTAGTTTCCATTTCCGAAGAGAAGGTTGAACTTGCGGACAAACAGTTCTTCGGCTCCGGGCAAGTCACAGCGGACGGCAAGCCTCAGCGCAAGGTCGGGATTCTGGAGGTTCTGCGTGACGTAAGGAATCATGGTCTGCTCGTTGATGCTGACCGAGAGAACCTGAAACAACGAGAAGTTCACCTAGAGCTCACCAGTCTTCAACGTACTTGTCCTTTACGGTTAACACCCATAATTCCGCCAGTCAACGTGTATTCCGTCGTGATGAAGACGGTGTCGCTCGATATCCTGTTCATGAAGATGCATGTTCCCGTTTCGATGTCGTAGAGGTGTACGTATCCGTATTTCGTGACGAGGTACACCAGGCCGTGTTTAGCAGACGCCTGAAATCGCAGAAGTGTAAACGGATGCACAATATACAGTGGGAAAAGAGCCGTATCAGCTTTCACCGGGGAAAATATAAACAAATGTTAGCAGCAAGACCCTACCTGCATTGCGACCGGGAAATCCGATTGGGCTTCAGTGGGGAAGTAGACATCCACCTGCTTCTTCTGGAAGGCGTTGTTGCCGGTCATCGGTGTGCCGACCTCGATGATGTGGAGCTGAATCATACAGAAGCATTAATACAACGCCAGTCCGCAGAATCGCTTACCTTTCCTCCCGTCTGATTGCGCACTGCGAAACAGAAAAGGTTGCTGGGGTGGGGGTTGTTCTCCACCTTCACCTTCACGAAGCACGCGGCATGGCCTTCGATGGGCTGCGAGACCTTTCTTTCGGTGCTGTACAGCTGCATCTGTCCGACAACACGGTTGTCCTAAAGCACCATATCAGAGAAGAACGTTAAGGAAAGAAACTGACCTTGGGACCAATACCGATGAGGAGCAGGAACTTCCCGTCGGCGTCCATCCTGTAGTTGATGATCTGCGAGCTGATCATCGTCTGGTGGCGCTCGAAGACTTTGACGGGCGCTGAGTCACCTTCGAGTGACCAGTGGTACACACCGGAGTCGGTGGACATTCCGATGAGCTTGTTGTTCATCCACTTCCAGAAGCCGATGTCTTCAGTGCTGTTGTGGGACTTCAGCTTCTGCTTTGATTCCAAATCGAAGATCTGCAGCGTTCGCGCAGCTGAAGCAACAATTGAATGTATTTACAGAAAAGACCAACTTACACTTCAACGCCAGGATCTTTCGGTCAGGGTTCATGATGACGGAATCCGCCGTGATCGGTCGCCGGTTCGGATTCGTCGGATCTGCTAGGTCGATGATGACAACCTGGCTGCTGTCGCCGACCTTCTCGCGGACCACGATGTACTTGTCCGACTCCATCGTGAGCGTGGCGAAGCCAATGTTGTTGAGGCTGACCCCCACATTTTGGAGCTAAAGACGTAGAGTGAACGATGATCTTTCGCGGGTAATGAGACTTACGGATAAGTGCTCCTCAAATTTGATGGGGATCATCGATCTCTGAAAGAGAAAAACATTGATTCACTATCAATCAGCGCGCTAACGGCTGATCGCGAAAACAAATACACACGGCGAGATACGACAGAGGACTGTAATAAAAACGCAAAAATCTCTCAAATTTGTAGCAAACCGTTCTAAACGTGCATCCCACAACTTATGGAAATGTCACTCCGCATGGAGCACGTGTACCACGACGGCAAAGTAGAACGAACGAGAGACGGAAGATGGCGCCGCGGCAGTACGCATCGCCGAACTACGGTCGGTCAGCGGTGTACACGTAAGTAGCGCGTCGCGCTGGACGACGAAGAAATGATGACAAAGCGCGCTGCGTCGATCGAACGCTGCGCGAGGACGGGCGTGCGGGGGATCTCGCCGACGGCCGCGCTGCCGGGCGAGCGAGCGGGGGGCGCCGCCGTAGACGCGAAACGCTAGTCCCGAGACGAATTCGTTCGAACGACCAACGCTGCATAAGGATGATTCGTCCGTCCGTGGAGTGGCATGCACGGGAGCGGGGCCGCACGCAGCGAGTCTCGGAGACGGAGTGAAGTAGACACAGACGTCGCGCACTGGAGACCGGAGAGGCGCATTCATGAGACATGCGGTAGTCGAGTGAGAGTCGACCGGACCGCCCTGACCGACATTGCAAGATGAGTCATGAGACGTGACTGCAGCGGTGAGACCGTCTCGGTGACGCGTTTGGCACCTGGGCGAGGTTGGGAGAATGTATTCGCACATTGACGAAGTAGGTATGTACAGTATCGATAGACGGAAAGCTTATGAGTGGAGATCGGAGGTGGAGGCCGCTGACGAAATCACGTCCTGCTTCTTCTCCTGCGTCGGAGAGAGAGAAATTTCGAGAACAATGCCTCCTTCTCCCGCTTCGCGTCTTCAGAATCGTACTCCGATTCCGTCGTTGTGCCCTTTTGTCGGCCGCTCCTGCCGCCAGTGATGTAGTCCTCCAGTACTTCGCAGACGTCGTCCGACCAGCACCGTAGCTGCTCGTCAATTTCTGAAAGACCGTCGATTAGATCATCTCTGCGGAGGCCTTACGTACCAGTGCTTCTTTTCTCGTCGGCGAAAGCCATCGCACACAGTGGTTTGGCCCCTAAACTCCGGAGTCTTCGCGATAGAATCTTCGCCGCCTGGAAACGAACGGCTCTTTGTCCATCTGTGAGTGCGTGCGAACCTTGTTGTAGCAGGCTGGTCCGAAGCGCGAATCGCCCACCCCGAAGATGCAAAATCGAATGTGCCGAAAATTGGCTTTTCTCTTCGTTTTGGAGTCGACGTCGTCCATCCACTCCATGAACCACTCGACGTTCTCGGGCGGTTTTCCGTTGTCCCTCGTGCTTATCAGGAACAAGCCGACGCCCTGAATGCTGGTTGTGGAGCGTGAAAGTCGAGTTGTGCTAACCTTGTACGTCTTGAAATCTTCTGGGTCGATAGAAGCCATGTTCACTACAGGCGGAGAGTAGTCTTCCATCTCATCCGCCAGGATCTCGGCGAGTCTCTCCGTCTTCCCGGTTTCCGAGCCGTAGAAGATCGTGACGACCCTCCGCTCGGCTTCTTCTTCCAGCCTTTCTTGCTCTTTCTTCTGCGAAGCAAATGGTCAAGCGCTCAGGGTCGCTACTTGCCTTTGCGTATCCCAGATAGACGCTGTGAGCTTTATGGTAGAGCACGTAGACGAGGGCAGGCATGATGACTCCGATGAAGGCGGTGACGTACAGAAGCAGGTCGTCCCGCTCCGCGTATCGAACCAGCCGCTCCAGCCACGTCGCGTCGGTCGGAAGCGAGCCCGATCCCTTGGAGGCTTCGTGGCGAAAGGCCTCCCGCTGTCCTCCAGAAAACGGGACACCAGAGAACATCTGAAATCCACCAGGACTACGGTAAGTTCATCTCTTTGTGAGCGTAGGTACTACTGGTGACTGAGAACACTCGAACTAAGAGGCGAGGCACATCCATTTAAACCACACGCGTAGCAAGACAACAGACTAGGGTCTATATTTACTCTCAACGCTGGCGAAGCACCGAAAACACATAGGGCCTCGCACAGAGGAACAAGTCGAGGTCGGGGGACAGGGAGCGACCGAGCCCTTCGAGGATCATCACGGAGAGCACGACGGAAGTGAAGGAGGGCTCGAGGGACACACGGTGTCTGCTCACGATGCTGAAGAGATCTGACAGGAGTTGGGAGACGTGGAGTTTCCGGAGGGACGTGCCGGAGCGCGCCAGCGCGACGATGTCTCCTACTTCTCGGCAGAACTCCTCCGGGTTCTCGCACTGCTCGTTCGGAGACTGGGTGAGCATCAGGCGGCCGGCTTCGTAGCCCTAGGGTACGGTATTAAGGGGAGAAGGAGGGTGTGGGGTTACGTTGTTGGCCAGAATGGCGGCGAAGACGGCGCGGAGATTCCTGAGGTTCTCGGGGGTTTCTTCTATCACCAACCCCGTATCTAAACGGAAAGAAGGTTTAAGGTGAATTAAAAGTCCAAAGGGCCTTGAGACCAACTAGAAGACGGTTACCTACCTAAAACAACCAGAGTAGGCTCGTCAGCGAAGTCGACGTTGTCGGTGAAGCGGATCTTGGGAGTCGTGTGGTAGCCAAGGAAGTCCCTGACCTGCTTCCACTGAAACAGAAGGATCGGCTCAGAATCTCCGAAGCACTTACCCCGCGAGAGAAGATATCGTCGCCCGTCGGACTCGTGTGGAGGCCGTCGTCGCCAGCCTGGTCGTTGAAGCGGATCAGAATGTTTCCTGAAACCTCTTCAGTGGGTTACTGTAGGTGTGAACAAACCTGGATGAAGATCGCCATGCACGAAGTTGTCCACGAAGATCATCTGAAAGAAGCACGTTTCAGGGGGCCAGGGACCGTACCTCCAAGTACCTTCAACAGAGCCCGAGCTCCCATGACAGCTACCCGTCTTCTCACCGAATCCACTTGATGAGCGGCGATCTGAAACTACCGTAATCAGGGTCGATTTATGAGCTTGGATTTGAGCCCCAAACTCGAAGTCGACTCACATCGTGGTCTCCAGTGACTAATCTGTTCACGTAGATCCCCTCCTCGAAGGTCTCTATCAGCACGTT
Organism: Steinernema khuongi; assembly: GCA_016648015.1. NCBI lineage: Eukaryota > Metazoa > Nematoda > Chromadorea > Rhabditida > Steinernematidae > Steinernema > Steinernema khuongi. The sequence continues at coordinate 18,521 of JADLIF010001751.1, read as the reverse complement.
CTCGGAAGCGTGAAGAACGATGGGGAAGAAGATGCGGCCGTTGTTCCTGTCGAACATCTCTCCGAATCTCTAAAGCTACCGTAATCCAAGAAGCCCTGGGTGCACCAACCGTAAGCGCCTTAGCTTCGTTCGCCAGGTTCGTCTGCCTCTTGAGGACAAGCTCGAACTGCTCCAAGCACTGCACAGGGTTCACATAGGCGAGCGATGGGACGAGCAGCTGCAGAGTCCGTGCGACCCTCTTGAAGATAGCCAAGTCCATGTCGATCGTCCTCAGCACCCCCTTGTCGGCCACCTGGAACCAATCCTGTAGGACGAAGAGGACGTTTCCTACCTTGATGGCGACGTCGAGCTCGTCCTGATTCTCGAAACCCTTCATCCGAATCCCTGTAGCCTTGTGGAACGCATCCAAGGAGATCTTCGCCTTGTAGACCTGAAGAAGCCATTGAAGGAAGTTCCAAAGGGGACCTACCTGAGCGATACATCCAGATCCGATGGACTTGGGCTCGATGCTGATGACGAAGTCGCGCCAGCGCTCCCCGAAGAGGTCGGAGAGGGCCAGCTCGCAGCCACGGGAAGACACTTCTCGCTTCGTCTTGGTGTGGAATACGGCCAACTGCAAGAGGTCCAGCTACGCGTTATCTCGGCAAACAAGTACTTTGTCACAGAACTGCTTCGAGAAAATGTCCCTCCGGGTGCTGGCCCACTGGCACAGCTTCAGCAGGGAGGGCCCTCCTTTCCGGATCGTGTGGACGAGCCACCGCCACCACATCTCGTGCAGGGATTCATGGAGGCACGACGGGGGATACGCCAGGAGCAGGGGGACGAGACGGACCGAGAGGTGCAGGAACCTGCGCGGCTACCGTAACCTAGGACAGCATTCTCCACCTACCTGACAAGTAGCCGAGCGTTCCAGAGGATAGAGCGGACGAGTTCCAGGAGGCCGCCGCTCTGTCGAGCCGCGTAGAGCTCGGCTTCCACCTCCTGCTTCCCCACCAGCCAGGGATTGGAGCTACTTGGCGCGGACTTACACTGGGGACGCCTCTGGAGCTTCGCGTTGCAGATGGTGGCCAAGCCTACAGCCGAACCGGCGGCCACGAGGAGCCTCCTGGACCGTAGGGACCGCGTGGCCAGGCCTCGGAGCGCGGAAAGCATCCGGGGAGAGAATCTGAAACATCGGGAGGTTATCACAAGGAAAGCTTTCGCCTCCTCGCGCTCGTTAGGTGCTTGGAGCCCAAGGAGTCCAAGGGAAGCAACAAAGACCGACAGTGACAAGTAGAGCAACAAGTTAAATCAACAAGTAGGTCGAGCAGGTCCACCTCCGCTCTGAAACATCACGAGGCCGGATCCAAGAGCTCAGAAGAAGCCCAACGCAAAGTCCACAAGTAGATCCGCCAAATCGCCCTCCTCCGAGCAATCACAAAGTACGCGGCCCCAGGGAACGCCTGACTGTTCAAGAGGGCCTAATCGATGACCAGATAACGACCCGGCGCCGCTAGAGTTTGCTCACTAGTGGCGCACTACTTCCATTCTCGACGGCGCCTTCCCTTCGCAACAGTAGATATTTACCAGTCATCAAACGCCCGACTCCCACAACGAGTGACTTCATACTGTAGAGAGAGACGCAGGCCTGTTCAGTCAAGATCGGATTTGTTGAAGTTTCGGATTCCTAGGACGGGGTGATGACGTCGACGGCGTATTTTTGGGTTCTTGCAGGCTTCTGCCCGGTTTCTTACAGTAACAGGCTTTCTCGCGCGATGGTGAAACTTTTCTCACCGAGGAAGCGATGTCGGAAATCCTAAAAATTGGTCTTTGCGACGTGCGAAGGCTTATTTCTTCCTTTTGCGTCCGTCGATCCGCGCTTTTGCTCCTTTTATCGGTCAGATCTCCCACGCTTCCATCTTTCAGCTGATCTATCACTATTTTGCATTAATAAATCGCGTGCTGAAAGCTTTATTCCGCGCTGAAGTACCTCGTCGTAATCTGAGCACTAGTTAAGTCCCATCTTCTTTGCAGGTAAACATGTCTACTGACGCTGTTTCGCCTGTCCAGGTTTTCGGCCGCAAGAAGACCGCCACCGCTGTCGCATATTGCAAGAAGGGACAGGGTCTGATCAAGGTTAATGGCCGCCCTCTCGAGCTCCTCCAGCCCGAAATCCTCCGCATGAAGCTTCAGGAGCCCCTCCTCATCGTCGGCAAGGACAAATTCGCCAACATCGACATCCGCGTTCGCGTCAACGGTGGTGGACACGTCGCGCAGATCTACGCCATCCGTCAGGCTATTGCCAAGGGACTGGTCGCCTTCTACCAGAAGAACGTCGACGAGCAGAGCAAGAAGATCCTGAAGGAGCAGTTCGTCAACTACGACCGTAACCTTCTCGTGTCCGACCCTCGCCGCTGCGAAGCCAAGAAGTTCGGTGGTCCCGGAGCCCGCGCCCGCTACCAGAAGTCGTACCGTTAAATCCTCCTGTTATGTTATTTGTTGTTTCCTTCAAATAAAGTTTTCGTTGTTGTAATATAATATCTCATAAAGGATGTTGCCGTAACGCCTATTTTGCGTTTGAGAGGATGGCTTAGAGTCGACGCGATTCTTTCCAGTAGATCATGGATGGGGAGGATCGTGAGGAGGAGCGTTTCACTTCCGATGACGAGTTCAAAATTCTTGTCGCCACGGACATCCACGTTGGTTACGCGGCCAACAAGAAGCACAGGTGCAACGACTCACTCAACACGTTCGAGGAGGTGCTAACGAAGGCCATCGAGACTGATGTGGACTTCGTCCTTCTAGGTGCGCGCCTGTCGGTCATCTGGTAGCTTATCCGACTACTTCAGCTGGGGACCTCTTCCATGAAAACAATCCGACCCGAGAGGTGTTCATGGGCGTCTCGAGGAAGCTCCGCCAACACTGCCTCTCGGACCGTCCAGTGGCCTTCGAATTTGTCTCTGACCCGTCTAGAAACTTCGCAAGTAGCAACTTCGACCGTGTCAACTATGAGGACCCGAATCTGAACGTCGGCATGCCGGTGTTCTCCATCCACGGGAATCACGACGACCTCTCGGGGAAGGGTCTCTCCGTTCAGGACAGCCTCCACGAAGTGGGTCTGCTCAACCTGTTCGGAAAGTTCGAGACCATCGACAGCTTCGAAGTGAATCCCATCTTGCTGCGGAAGGGGAAGACGAACCTTGCTCTGTACGGAATCGGGAGCCAGAGGGACGACCGCCTCTGCAGAGCGTTCCAAGGTAAGTGGAGAAGGTGTGCAGCGTCTCGTGTGTCTTACGCCGACATGTCTCTTGTCTAGTGCCTTCTAGTCTAACTCTATGTCTAACCAGTGTACGGTATCCGGCTAGGCAGCCCTTATTCGGCGCGCTAAACTGTGGATGTTTAGAGGAGAAGATAAAGTTCCTGCGTCCGAAGGAAGAGAGCGAGCAGTGGTTCAACATTCTCCTGCTTCACCAGAATCGTCCGAGACGGTCCAACTTAAGAACCACAGGCGCATATGTGCCGGACAAGTTCATCCCGTCGTTTTTCGACTTAGTCATCTGGGGACACGAGCATGAGTGCCGCATAGGTAAGGACTTTCTACTCGGATTTACTGATTTTGTCCTCCTTTAGATCCCCAGTACGTTGAGCCCGGACATGGGACGAGCGGGGACGGGTTCTACATAATCCAGCCGGGGAGCACAATCGCTACTTCTCTCACCGCCGACGAGGCCATCCCGAAACACGTAGCTGTTCTGAAGGTTCGTGGAAGGAAGTTCAAGTCCACTCCGGTCCCGTTGGAAACAGTGCGTCAGCTACTTGTGGACGAGATAAACCTGGAGCTCGAAAGCGAAGGGGAGCGCGTGCCGAAGCTCTCCGTGAGGTCGGATCGCATGCCGGTGAGTTCTTCGCGAGAGTCCGTTGTCTAAAGCGCTTCTAGGATGAGAAGATCGTTCGGGACAAGATCGAAAGCATGATCGCGGAAGCCGAGCGGACCCGTGGCTTTCGGCAACCCTTGCTGCCTCTCATAAGACTGAAGGTCATCTACAGTGGGCCGTGGACGCAATTTCCGGTAACGAAATCCATTAGCTCCGTAAAGAAGGTTTGTATTTAAATTCAGCCACTGAATGCGAAGCGCTTCGGAGCGGCTTATGTCGATAGAGTGGCCAACTCGGACGAGATGATCCAGATCAAAACGATTCGGACCCGCGAGCAGGAGGAAAAGACCCAGCACACCAGCGTCCCACAGGCTGAGCAGAACTGCTCCACCGTAGATCAGATTGTAAGGCAGCTTCAGTTTAAAGCATAGCCTGACTGACAATGTTAAGGTTTCCGACTATTTCTCCACTTGCCAAGAGGACGAAAAGCTGATGGTGTTGTCGGAAGAAGTCATGTCCCGGTCCATGAGTGAGTATTCCAACGACAACAAGAAGATCACCGAGGTCGACCGAGAATTCAAGACGGCCGTGGAGAACCAAGTCCTCGCGTTCCAACGGGATCTCATCGAAACCGAGGAGATCGAGATTTCGGTAGAATTGTATCTTATTTCTCTGCTCAGTTTTCTCTTTCAGGACGATTACACCTTGGACCTCGCAGAAATCGAGAAGCGCTTGATGAAGAAGATTACGGTAGCCACTGTGAGTCGAGAACGTGCGCGCCGTGCCGAGCTCCATCCGATGGACGAAGACGATATGGAGGTTTTTTGAAGGGCCTACTTGTATGTACCGATCTCGGCTCATGTAATTACCGGTAAATGTTTGTTAACTTCTCAACGCAGCATCCCATGTGGAATCATCGCCAGGATGGGGTTCTTCCTCGCCGCATTGTCCACAGAGGGATATAACAGGTGTTCGGCCAAAATCCCTCCGAGCCAGAAAACATTTAATCATAATAATTACATTGCAATAACAATCTATCAACAGCATAATAACAGATCATTGAGTCAGAGGACTACCGTAATCATTTCAGACGCATGTAGTAGGAGGCGCCGTCTTTGTTCTGGACTTCGCTGTCTACCATCTTATTCGTTTTAGCGTCGAACGTCGATATGTACCACTCGTACCAAACGCCTTCGTCGTCGCTTTTCCGCGAGATGTGGAAGTCGATCTGAAAGAAGCCAAATAGTCGGAGGATGGATCACTGGACGGTACCTTGTCTCCGTCACGCAGACGCTTTAGTTTCCGAAGGGGTATGAGTGCGGGGAACCAGCTGATGAGGCCTTCGGTCTGGTCAGTGGGAGTTATGCTCAAGAAGACGTGCTTGTAGAGGACGACGTCGAAGAAGCCGGCGAATCCCATCACCTCACAATCGCGGTCCATCGTGTAGCTTACCGTAACCTCGCGGTCGTTCGACTTCCCCTTGAAGTTAGGGTGCTCAAATGCGAAGATCTCCTTGAGGCTAGTAAGCTGAGTGTACGATCTCAAGCAGGCGACGTACACCTGGTCGAAGCAGGCCGTGGCGAAATCACTGAAGACAACCGTGTTGATTCTCTTGTTTTGGGGTTTAAAATGGATTTCGAAAAGAAGATGGCAAACTTACAAGCCCTCGACCTTGAAGGTGCCGTCGCTCTGGAGGGTCGGCTCACCGCGCCCACGGAAGTTCTGCGCCTTATGGTACCCGCGAGGCTCCGTGCCGATGACTCCTTGGTGGAGACGAAGAGACTGGATAGGAACTAGAGGAGAAGGTTAAAAGAACTAGAAGAGGATACATACAGGCGTAGTTCTTGTATCTCTGGGGGATGCAGATGGTGTGCGGTTGGAGGATTGGCGTAAGGCCGTCGAGGCACTCGGGCGCCAACTCGTTGTCGCCGAAGGAACCAAGCAGCTCAGAAACGATGATATCGGGTTTGGCCAGCTCGCCGCTTTCCACAAACTTCTCCAGGTCGCGCATGTCGCCCGAGATGAGCTGCACGTACTGGCCCCATCTAAATTTGGATTAGGTCGGCCCGGAGATGGTCACCCACTTTTTCATGTTGCAGAAGTAGAGGGTCTGGCAGGCATTCGGGTTCTTCTCGACGGCGATGATCTGGATCTTAGAAGTTCCGTCTTGTTCGGAGAACTTTGCAGCCGAAGCCAAAGCGGTGTTTACCTACAAACGTGGATATGTTGGACATTCTTTATGTAGATACCTCAGACCCGCCTAACAGTTTTCGTCGGTCTCTTGGCAAAAGCGAAATACTAGGGAAATGTTACCAAAGGCACCTCTTGATATGCCCGAAAAACTGACAAGCACGGAAATATTTCTTTCCAGTCTGCGGGAGCTCTGTTTGCATACCCGAAAAAGCGAAATTGAGCAGAAATATTTCCCTGGGTTCTTTTTTGACTGATAATTGAAAGAATAACCAGAAAAGACCTATTTTTGAAAGTGCACCACTTCGGAATCCGAGAGAAAAAAAAAGTTAAAAATCAAACCGTACCAGAGGTCCGCGGCCGGCGCCTAGGATATAGATAACGACATCCTCAGGGCGGTCGTAGAGATCTTCAATCGCCAGTTCTAAAGCCTCCTGGTACTTGACGTACTTCACGGGGTCCTGCTCCAGGGTGTCGTAGATGCCGGAGCTAAGATTATGACTGAGGGGTTGCAATGGCGGCTGCAGGGAGTCGACGAAATCGTTGACGCCAACGTAGGTTGATGTGAGTTGCGCATGCATCTCGAGGACGCGCATCTTTGAGGCGATGACCACGCGCAGAATCTTCGAGTACTGCGGTCTCCGGTCGTCGGTCACCGAGAACTTCGACGAGACGATCACCTTCTGCTTCGAGGAGAACCAGAGCTCACTGAGCAAACGCGAGTGGATTCTGAAAGAATGGGGCTTTGAACTGGCGGTTTGGGGCAGGTGTCTTACATGGAGAGGCAGGCTTGGGAGGTTGTAGGTTCCGTCATGAACACTTCAGTATCGTACCAGAAGCCGGCCACCTGAAAGGACCTGAGTGAAAGGAAGAGGTCATTTGATTCGTCTTCATAAGAATGGTTTGGTCAAAAATCTAGGCGGGAGTCTAAAGTGCCTATAAGTTCTATGTATAGACTATTTCTGTTTTTATGTATTAGTTTTGCCGCACTTCCGGGTACTTCCAACTATGGGAGGACCTACCGGCTCTCCCTTCCAGCGGAGCGAATGGGAGCAGTTCTCAAACTCGGGTGCCAGATCGGGGGTCACTCGGATACCGCACTGGAGGCGGTCGATGGAGAAGTTGCCGCAAAGCGTGCGGAAGTCGGCCCAGATACCCCACGTGTCCCGAGAGTCCTTCAAGGTTGGCTCGCCGATGCCGTTTGTGGGCACGAAGATCCAGAAACTAAAGAAGGCTTTTACGTTGCCTGTTTGAAACGTGATGCCCATACCCGAGCTCGGTGTTCTTTGTCCAAAGCCACTTGGAGATGATCTTGGCAAGACGCGGCGAGTCACGGTTCTTCAGTTCGATGGAGAAGGAGCGCACGCCCAGGTAGGCCGCGTAGCTGATCTCCTGCTCGAGGTACTCTTCGGAGAGCGTCGCCAGCCACTCTTCCTTGGCGTCACAGTCGATCCAGGGGGATGCGTGACCCAGGATGTAGGTCGACCAGAGGTGGTTTTGCAGCTGTAGATCCGGCATGCGGAGCATCGGAGGAGTTTCGCCTCTGGAAAAATATTTGAAAGTGAGAAATAACGTCGAGTCAGAACAGTGGGGGCACTTTATGAGGGATGCATGTCTGCTTTCGTTGTTCCTCGTTGTCATATCCGAAAGGGTGGAACAACGAAGAATTATTTCTCAGGATCTATTCACATATCCGCAAGACTGTTGGATACGGTCGAGAATGTGAAAAAGCACAGAAATATTGCATTGGAAGTTTTGGACATTCGTTGTCATACCCGAAAAGACGAAACGGTAGAGCAATATTACAAAAGGGTCTGTACGTGTAAGATCTGATTTCCTAGTTGGGCTTTCGGGATTTAAAATGTTTTTTAATATTTCCATTGAACTCTTTTCCACCCAGAATGCTGCAGAACCAAGGACTTACTGAACAGGTTTCCAGTTGCTGCGAACGACTCCGGCGACCGGGTAGTTCACGAAGTTGTAGGACATGCAGCCGAGACGCTGGCAGTAGACAGCCATTCCCTCGTCGTTGTCGCCATCGCTGGGCCCGGCCATCCAACCAACGTTGATGCTACGGTCTTGACCATAGGCGTGCGACACGCCCTGCTGGTTTCCGTCGGTTTGTGGCACCACCACCGGAATGCCCTGGAACAAGGTGTCTATAGAGGGGGGGGGCTTAGATCGTTAAGATGAAAGAAAAACGGGAAAGATTACAAGTTTGGAATTCGATGACAGTCGACTACTGCTTACATGTGCCGTCTTGAGCATGAAGGGGGACTCGGGGGGCAACGCATGCTTGGTCGTCCGAGGAGGAGGGTGCGCGATCTGAGCCACGGGAGCGTTGGCGTTCATGCTGGACTCGTAGAACTCGCGGAGTAGGCCGAAGAGAGGGTTTTTGTCGGCGTCGCAGCCCTTGGCCAAAACCTCGTCGATGGTGCTCTCGTTGAGTTCTTGACCCACGGCCTGGGCTAGTGCCATGAACGTGTTCTCAATACCGCCTTCCTGCAGAGCGCTGTGTAAGGAGTTGCTGCAACGAGGGGACTACTTTTACGACTCGTGGGGAGGGCACACCTCGTAAGGTTTAGCTGGAGGTTCAGTTCCTGCATCTTGCGCTCGTAGGTCTCGCGGAAATGCCGCTCGATCTGCTCATTGCTAAGGACTGAAATGGCGTTGTTGGGAAACGGCGACAACGCTCGAGAACCTGAATTCCCCTTGGGCAGGGCGAGCGAGCCGGTGGAGAAGTCGCCGTCGCCTTGGTGACTCGAGGACGAGGTAGACGTGCCCTGATGGGTGGTCCTTCTCCGCGAAGGGGTCGCGGTCTTCCGCGTGGTGCCGGAGCTCATGACTCCGATGCGGAAACTGAAAGCACTTCCTCGAAAACCGAACGGAGATCGCGTCGTTCTCCCATCGGCCGTTCTAGATCAAACGAGTTAGCGGTTACTGTACACAGTCAGGCTAGGCGTGGCGAGATTTCCCCAAGTGGCATACAGTATCTTGCACAGTAGTCTGCGATCTGCTGTTCCTATGGGAGCAGGTGACAGATATGTCTGGCTGACAGGTGCTCATTGAAAGGACCCCAAGAAGGCATAAATGCAGAGAAAGATTTCTTTGGATGTTCATTGAAGGTCTGTTGCCTGGTTACGGAGTTCTCGCTCAGCAGCAGAGCAGCCGTCTCGAAGGGAGAGGACGGTAGACATGTCTGGTAGACAGATGTGGATTTGCTGTTCACGATGTGTGGGCATTCGTTCGCTTTGAGTTGCAAAGATCGGACCCAGATCGACAAGGCTGGAACGTTATCTTACTCCGTCTCTGCAGATGACAGACTCTTATATGCACAGTGGACCTCTGCAGATGTCTAGTAGACTCCTACTTTTATCAAAAACAAATACGAGAGGATGAGATGTTCACTTGAGACCCATAATACTCTTTATCTCCGCCATGTTCTTCTGCGCCCGGACAATGGCCCGCTCTGCTCCGTAATCGAGGATGTCGTCGATCCGCGCAGTGTGAGAAAGCAGCGAATGATAGCTCTCCCTGATGGGTTCCAAACGTTCGTCGATGACTTCGGCAAGCCGATCCTTCAGCGCCAAAACGCTGTTTCCAGAGAATTCCTCGACGGCAGTACGCACATCTTGTTTAGTGAACGCGGCATAAAGGGTGATCTGGAAAGGAGACTCTTGAGTGATCAGCTCTGCCCTGAGAAGGACTCACCAGATTGGCGACTCCGGCACGATTCACCGGGTCGTAAGTGACGTCACCGACGATGTCGCTCAGCGCCCGCCGGCACTTCTTGAAGACCATCTCGCGAGAATCACATATTTCGATGCGAGATAGCGCACTCGGGTCGGACTTGCTCATCTTGACCTCCGGGTTGCTGAGACTCTTCACACGAGGGTGCTTCGAAGTCACCTACAGTACCCAGTAGACACGATGGCTGGATGAACCACTCACCTGTTTGGGAATCGGGAAGTAGTCTACTTCATAGAAGCCGTTGAAGTGGCGCGCCAAGTCAGTGAGCAGATTCAGGTGCTGGCTCTGGTCCTCACCGACGGGCACGTGAGTTCCCTTGTAGAGGAGGACGTCCGCAGCCTGAAGCACGGGGTAGTTCAGCAGGCCGAGGGGCACTTGGCCGTTTTTGAATCTAAACAACGCCAATGGGTGAAGGGAGGCACCGCGGAAACATACTTTTGCGATTTGTCCTTGTACTGGGGCATCCGCTGCAACTTCGTTATCGTCTGGAGGGAGCCCAGGAACCAGGCCAGCAGCGTGTGCTCGGTGATGTCGCTCTGCTGGAAGAGGATCGTCTCCTCGTGGTCCACTCCACAGGCCAGAAGTCCTGCGCACATCTCCCGGATGTCTGGTCGGGCCTGAACTCAGCAAACTTAGCAAATCTCAAGTCCAAGAAGCTCACCTTCGAAGGCTTCACGGGTCCGACCGTCATCGCGTGGAGATCCACAATGGACAGAAGCAGCGGAGTCCCGGAGGGGACATTCTAAAACTCCGATACTTGAGAAGCGAGGAAGCCAACGGACCTCCTGGATGTCGATCCACTGTTCTATAAACCCGAGGTAGTTCCCAATGTGGGGGACACCGGTGGGCTGGATCCCGGCGAAGTAGACATCGGGGTGGGAGACGTTCAGGGGCGCTTCAGGGAGGGACGAAGAAGCGCGCGCGCCCGTCGCCAACCTAAGCAGTGACCCCGCCTTGCTCGCAACTCTCTGCATCTAAAAGGTCAGAGTGGAGAAGACCCAGCCTGATCACAAGTAGCCCACGCCCGTGATACGCCGTTTGTGAACAAACAACCACTTTATTATACTAGAAAGAATTTTATATACGCTCCTAACATCTATACGGAACAGAACAAGGAACAGTTACAAAAAAGGATCGGGTGGCGCCCAACACTGCTCGCAATATACAATAGTGAGAGAGCTGTTTACAGCTTCGCCAACTCCTCAGCCTTCTTGTAAACGTCATCAATGGCTCCCTGCATGTAGAACGCAACTTCGGGAAGGTGGTCAAGTTCTCCTGGAAATGAGAACAGTTAGTGGGATCGATGGAAAGTGGCTTACCTCTGAGGATCTTTTCGAAACCGTCGATGGTCTGCTCGAGGCTGACGAACTTTCCTTGGTGGCCAGTGAAAACTTCAGCAACCTGGAAGGGCTGCGACAGGAAACGCTGGATCTTGCGGGCACGGGAGACGACGAGCTTGTCATCTTCGGAGAGTTCATCCATACCAAGGATAGCAATGATATCCTGGAGCGACTTGTAGTCCTGGAGGATCTTCTGGACTCCACGAGCAACGTCGTAGTGGCGGTGTCCGACGATGTTGGGGTCCATGATACGGGAGGTCGAGTCAAGGGGATCGACAGCGGGGTAGATGGCCAATTCGGCGATACCACGAGACAAGACAGTGGTGGCGTCCAAGTGAGCGAAAGTGGTGGCAGGAGCAGGATCAGTCAAATCGTCAGCGGGCACGTAGATGGCCTGGACGGAGGTGATGGATCCCTTCTTGGTGGTGGTGATACGCTCCTGCATGCCACCCATGTCAGTGGCGAGAGTGGGTTGGTATCCGACAGCGGACGGGATACGACCGAGCAGGGCAGACACCTCGGAACCGGCCTGGGTGAAGCGGAAGATGTTGTCGATGAAGAGAAGCACGTCCTGTCCTTCCTGGTCACGGAAGTACTCGGCGACGGTGAGACCGGTAAGGCACACACGGGCACGGGCTCCTGGAGGCTCGTTCATCTGTCCGTAGACAAGCGACACCTTCGAGTTGTTTCCCTTGAGGTCGATGACTCCTCCCTCAATCATCTCGTGGTACAGATCGTTTCCTTCACGAGTACGTTCTCCGACTCCGGCGAAGACGGAGTAACCACCGTGAGCCTTGGCGACGTTGTTGATCAGCTCCATAATCAAGACAGTCTTTCCGACTCCAGCACCACCGAAGAGACCTGAAGAGAGGGAAAGAGGTAAACATACGCCCACTCCTCAACATACCGATCTTTCCTCCCTTGGCGTAGGGGGCCAGCAGATCGACGACCTTGATACCGGTGACGAGAATCTCCTGCTCGACGCTCATCTCGATGAACTCGGGGGCTTCGGCGTGGATGGGAGCGAAGTGCTTGGTGGGGATGGGTCCACGCTCGTCAATGGGCTCTCCAATGACGTTCATGATACGGCCCAGGGTTTCGGGTCCGACGGGGATCTTGATCGGATCTCCGGTGTCGATGACTTCGTTTCCGCGGACAAGACCCTCAGTACCGTCCATAGCAATGGTGCGGACAACATTGTCACCTAAAGCTCAGATTAAAAGAGAAGGCCAGTCACAGTCCTACCAAGATGCTGGGAGACCTCGAGGATGAGACGGGGAGAGCGTCCGGTGACCTCAAGACCGTTGAGAATTGGGGGAAGTCCCTCGTCGAACTGGACGTCGACGACGGCACCGATGACAGCGACGATCCTTCCCTTGGATCCGCCGGCGGTAGCCTTGGGGGAGACCTTCTTGGCAGCTTCGGCTTGGGAGATGGCGGAGACGTGGACGTCGCGCTTGGAGTCGACCGAGGTCGAGCTGTTACGAGCTGCAATAAGCAAACAATTAATGATGGTTGCAGAAGTATGCAAAATGTTTTGAGTTCAAGTAGCTTTCGTGGCCGAAAGCCTATTTTGCAAAGGAAGAGAAAACTCACCGCTCAAAGCAGCAGCAGCGGGGATAACCCGTTGAGAGCGTACCGAAGACTGAAGGAGGCGGTTGGAGGCCGAACGGCCGAGCCTAGCCAAGGTACGAGATGCCATCCTGAAAAAGGATAATTAATTCCCAGGCTATAACTTGTAACACGCAAAAACAGGCGTTCCCAGCGGCGCGAGAAACCGAAGCAGAAACCCGCGACTCACAAGGCCTTCTTCACAGGGTTCCACAGATTCGTCAAAAATTGCAGGCGATGTGCACGCAAAGCCCGACCAAACTGCTTGCCACTACCACGACCGATCCATTCCTGCCTGTCCCGAAGCGACCATTCAAATGCTGTACGGTGCGATGCAACATTTGAAAATGCACGAGTGGTAAAGTTCTTCCCGCTCGGCCGATTTGACTTCAGTTCCCTAGCGTGAGCGTCTTTTGACCCTGTGATGAGGATAAGAGAAGTGCGAAGTCTGAAACCGAATGCGGGGCTCCTGCTTGTCAGTGAAAAAGCCGGCCTGAGGAGGGAGACTTTTACTGGATGTGATAGAGTCCGGGACAGGGGAGACAAGCAGCGGAGTCGAGAGCAGCCAACCAAGGAAAGTAGCCAGCTCTGACTGTCTGATTTTGCAAAAAGTAGACGTCTAGCAGACACACTATGCAGACTGCTTCATTCTAGGTGATCCTTGGCAGCCAAGGCGGTTGCTAGCGGATGGTCTGCTGCGACCTGTCTCAGTCTGGTGACAGTTCGTCTCTCGACTGTTCGTCGATTGATAAAGGTTGCCTGACTCCTAGCGCCTGCCCTGAAACGGGCTCAGAAGCACAAAATTGCGAATTTTACGACTCACGAACCAGTGGAAAACACTCTCCCTGTCGTTCACAGGATCCGCATCGATCGATCCGATTGCACAACAGTGTGCAAAAACGTTTTGAAAAGATGTGGCGTGGACTCCCTGGTTCGCTGCCAGTTTGACGTGTTCTCGTGAAGTATGGAATCCTGTTTAGAGCGTGGATTATGAGCGTTTTCTGTCGTTCAGGTAATGGGAAATCGGCGAGGAAACAAGAGGGTCGATCATGGCGTCCACGACCTTCCTCCTCGAGGTAGGCACATGTTTTAAACGCCTCCTTGAATGCGCTTTAGAGAGAATCGAGAAGCTTCTGCTCGCCGAGAAATATGAGTGCGCCATCTGCTTGAAACGAATCCGCCGGAACCAGGTACCCTCTGAGCCCTCTTTCTTACCTCCTACAAGTCCTTCTTCAGCTCGCGTTTATGTGCAAACAGTGCTACAACATCTTCCACATAAGCCGGAAACAAGCAGCAACGGGTGCCACTGCCTCGGGCTGCCTCACAGAATGGGCTTTCACGAGCTACTCGGCAGAAGGAGGCTGGCAGTGTCCCCACTGCAAATTCCAGTACTACGAAGTACCCACGGTCTACAAGTGCTTCTGCGGGAAGCGAGTCAACCCTCCTAAGCAACAGTGAGTGCCTTAGAATATTCTGAACAAATTCGATCGTTTTAGCATGCATTCCTCGCGAGTGCCGCATACTTGTGGCGAAATATGCGGGAAGGAGAGAGCTCCGGGATGTCCCCATCTGTGCACAGGTACGGTCCATAGATTGAAGCCCACATACTTACCGTCTTACTGTAGACCTTTGCCACCCTGGACCTTGTCCGGAATGCCCCGCCATGAAGGTCATTTCCTGCGGCTGTGGCAGAGAAGAGAAAGCGGTTCGCTGTGGAACGGCCGTCACTTTCCAGGTGAGTGGCTTGAGGATTCATAGAGTCCACTTTGTCTTTAGTGCCAGCAGCCTTGTGGGAAAGAACTGGCATGTGGACAGCACTTCTGCCAAGGTAACTTCGTCGGAGAAACTACTACTATTGTCATGTTCAGAAATGTGCCATGCTGGACCGTGCAAGGAGTGCGAGAACCTTATCCACCGAGGTAGGTACACCGACTACGGACTTTAATTAAGCAGGCTCCTTAGAGTGTCATTGTGGTTCGGAGAACCAAATCCTTCCATGCTCGGCTGAGAATCTGAAATTGGATATAAAGTTTTCATGTGGGAAGCCGTGCCAAGGAACGTTTGCGTGTGGCGTTCATGATTGTGACAGAAGGTAAGAGGCATTCCAGTTAATCAGCTCTATTGAGTCTTCAGATGCCACCAAGCTGCTTCCGAGAATCACCAATGTGGAACGTGCAAGTTCGACCCCCAGCGCCTCTCTAGTTGTCCATGTGGAAAGCAGGCCATCGGCGACCTGTTGGAGGAACCCCGTGAGAAGTGCACCGACCCAGTGCCAACATGCCCCAACAGATGCCTGAAGATCCTCCCGTGCTCCCTGGCCGGAGAAGGAATCATCTCTGGTACCTTTCTCCTCAGTTAACCTGGCTTCAACCTTATTTTTGCAGGCAGATGCCACAGATGCGATAGTCCGTGTCACACTGGCGACTGTCCTCCATGCAAAGCAGAGTCTACCGTAACCTGCCGTTGCAGGGCGGTCACTAAGGATATCCCTTGTGAGGAGTGTTGCTCCTTCAATGGTAGCGTTCTCTCACATTTGGTTTTGTTCATTCCAAGTCTTTAAGCCTCGAATCCGTTCCTCTGTGACCGTCGGTGCCGCAAGAACCTGTCTTGCATGAAACACAAGTGCCAGGAGAGATGCTGCACGCAGAGTGAACACTTGTGCCTCACGGTTTGTGGGAAGAAGCTGGACTGTGGCTTACACTCCTGCGAGAGACTCTGCCACATAGGAAAGTGCCCCAAGTGTTTGGAAGCAAGTAGGTGCTTGATGCTTTGAGGGAATCTTTTATCATACTGTTTAGGCTTTGAGGAACAGTACTGCATGTGTGGCCGGACAGTCCGCATGCCCCCAATCCCTTGTGGAGCTCCGTTGCCTCCTTGCAACTATCCGTGCACAAGACCGCACCCGTGTGGACATCCACAGTTCCACACGTGCCACTCGGAGGAACAATGCCCTCCGTGCACATCGCTGACTTCAAAATACTGCTTCGGGGAGCACGAGGTTCGTTTTTGGCTCAAGTAGCAGCTTGGCGTTGGCTCAATCCTGGGGATTTCAAATCATCATCTCCATTTAGATCCGGAACAACGTCCCTTGTCATCAGAATCACGTATGCTGTGGTAAGCCCTGTGATAAGATGCTTGCCTGTGGAGTCCATAAGTGCAAACGCACTTGTCATCCGGGGGAGTGCGCTCGACCGGGAGAAGCTTGCCGCCAACCGTGCTCGATTGTGCGCAAGAACCAGGCCTGCGAGCACATCTGCGGACTCCCCTGTCATGGCATGACGCCCTGCAAGCCATCGGACTGCCTCAAGAAGATGGTCATTCGCTGTCCTTGTGGCCGTCTCACGGCGGAGTCGAGATGTTTCGACATCGAACGCGAGCACAAGCGAATGATGGCTGTCAAGATGATGGATGCGGCTGAGCAAGGGTCCTTTCTCGAAGAAGAAGGATCAGCTGAAATTGAGCAGAAGTACATTACGTAGGCTCTAGATTACCGTATTCGTAGACGTCTGGCCTTTCAGTCTGCAGTGCGATTCGGAATGCAAGAAGCTTATAAGAAACCGGAAAATATTTGAGGCGCTCGAGCTGGACAAGCAGCAAATATACAATGAGTTTCTCATGGAACAAGTGAACCGCGACGACCAGTTTGTGAAGTCGGTGGAGAAGGTCTTCAACGACATCGTGTCGAGTGCTCAGAGAGTAAGTGGGACTTCATTTTAAGCGACCTTTCCCATTGTATTCCAGAGCAAGAACGTCGACAAGATGTCTTACGTGTTTCATGCGCTTTCGGCTGATCGGCGTAAGATCATCCACGAATATGCTCCGCACTTCAGAATCGAGACTAAAAGCTCGGGAGTCGGGCCGCAGCGAAACACTACCGTATCCGCGCGGTATACAAGTGGCTATCCCAGTGTCTACTTGTCTTCGTTTCATGGGAAGAAGTCTTGTTTGTGAGTCTATGAGACATTTGTAACTGAGATTTATGCCTCGTTTAGCGAGAAGCAAGCAGAGGCAAAGCCAGTCTCGGACGATGGGATCAGGAAGCTCAACAGCTACAGACCGGTTGTGCGCCGTTTCTAGGGATCACTGACCGGGTCGGGGGCAGCTCTCACCGCCAAGCATTCCTCGGCGGTGTTAGTTGTCTTGTTTTGAGTTGTCCCGACCCGGATTTGTTTTGTTTTAAAGTTTGACAGAAATAAAAGGTTCGTGCCGAGACCGGCGGGCAGACAGATAAGGGAATCTGAGAACGGCGCACTCGGCGAAATGGTCATGCATAGGGAAGTGGGCCCGCGGCGCAGATGTTCGGCCGAGCGCGCCTTCTTGTCGTTTCCTTCTCCGGAGTCGGATGCAATCGCACACGTTCAGCCGCACGCAGCGAGGCGTGGCGATTCCCCTCAACGGTGCCCGCGCCTCGAGGCGCGACCTCGACGTCCAGGTAGCGCAGCCAGCCCAGGTACTTATCCCCGTTCAGCGGCCCTCGACCTCGCGACACATCCCGCGCTCCATCTCCCTGACGGCGAACGCGTCCTCCTCCGTCTCCTTCAAGAAGGTGGTGTCCTCGGTCGGCCTCTGCGACGCGCTCCTTCAGGTGCCCCCGAACTTCCCGCCCACCTTCGTGGCGCGCTTCCACAAGGAGGAAGCCGTGCGCCGCATGGTCTACCGGAAGCTGGGCACGACGGACCTTCTTGTCTCCCAGATAGGCCTGGGCTGCGGCCCGATCGGCGGCCTCTTCGGCAACGTCGACGACTCCATCACTTCGATCATCGAGACGGCGCTCCAGCACGGCGTGAATCTCATCGACACGGCCTACTGGTACGGCCAGGGCCGCTCCGAGGAGATCCTGGGCAAGGTAGGTGTCTCCAGGACGACGGCTCTAAGAGTGTCCAGGTGCTGGCGAAGGTCCCGCGACAGAGCTTCTACGTCAGCACGAAGGTCGGCCGGTTCGAGCTCGACTTCTCCAGGTAGGTCCAGGTAAGAGGAGCTCAGTGGATAAGCTTTCTAGGACCTTCGACTTCCGCGCCGACAAGATCCTCGAGAGCCTGACGAACTCCCTGAAGAAGCTGCGCCTCTCCTACGTGGACATCTGCTTCGTCCAGGTGAGACAGAGACTTCAGACTCCAGAGACTAGACTGTCTACCTTGCAGCTACACGACTCGGAGTTCGCCGCCAACGAGAACATCATCCTCTACGAGACGCTGCCGGCGCTGGAGATGGCGAAGCACTCGGGCAAGATCCGGCACATCGGCGTCTGCGGCTACCCGCTCGCGCACCTCGCCGCCATCGTGGCCAAGTCGACGGTGCCCATCTCCGTCGTCATGACCTACTGCCACGCGGCACTCAACGACAACGCCCTCGGCGAGTACCTCCACTTCTTCCAGGTGCCTCGCCCCTCCGAGTCCTCCAGCAGCGTCTTTCAGAGTCGCAACGTGGGTCTCGTCAACGCGGCGAGCCTCTCTATGGGGCTGCTGACGGCGGAAGGACCTCCTCCGTGGCATCCGGCCTCCGAGAACATCAAGGAGACGGCACGGGCTGCCGTGCAGTACTGTCAGGTGTGTTCCTAGCTCAGAGCATAGGCTGCTGATGTCCATAGGGAAACGGCACAACGAGCTAGAGAGTATTGACACCCAAAGAAGATTTTTTGCATTAAACATTGCCTAAAACAGGACTGTTTGTGGCGAAGACTCGCTCCCACTTCACTCAAGCAGATCTCAGAGTGACTAGGCCAGGTCCTGCGATCTAGGAACTCTGGTGTTTTTCGTTTGCTCTCTGTGGGTCCCTA
>JADLIF010001749.1:0-36943 GCA_016648015.1 Steinernema khuongi | reverse complement strand
TTCTTCACTTCTCGACATTTTGCTTCGCTTGTTTCTCTGCAGATACCCAGCATTCGCCGGTAATCTCGCGCGCGTTCGCATACTTACACACTTACGTACTTACACACCACGTGTCGCCCGGATCCGAGGGGGACAGTTCACGTACCTTCCTCGTTAGCCATGGTTTTTCTATTTTTATCTACATAAGTCCATACATAAGTCCCTTCTATGTTGCCACGGGTTGAAAATAATACGGACATGTACAAATGAGGCATAATAGTGCCGTGGGCGTATGAGTAATCGGTTACAATTTTTATTGTACCGGTAAGAAACTTGGGCAGATTGAGGTCAAGCAGTAGTGAGGAGAAGTAACATTCTCTTTATACCAGCCCACAGATCTCGTGAAAAGGACATCATACGTCCTGTAGCTAAAACAGGTCGAGCTGTGTACAAGAACTGTGACATAGAGCATTAGTATCTCCACGAATCCGTCATGGTATCGTAGATTGGGTGATACGTTTTCAGAGGCTTGTGGGTTTCGGACACAGCAGCGTTTTAGGTGTTTGTAGTCAACGAGGAATTCTTTCCGTCACGTACGGAAACTCTATCCAGCTCTTGTCCGACTCCAAAAGCAGCACGAGCGGGCCCGTTGTGAGGTATACGGTGGACGTTAACGCTGCTTCGTGATCGAAATACTATCCCCATAAATCCAGATCTGATAGCCCTGGAAAGTGCACGATCACAAGGAGCTATTCAACGTCACCTACTTGACAAACAACACGTATAAAACGGAGTTGATTCCATTGATAGTGATGTATGTGGTGTTCGATACGACTCCATCGTACCTGTTCGGCACATACTGAATACCGTAGTTGTAGCAAAAGATGGCGAGCGCGTTGAAGCCGTTAAGCAGAATGCACTGAATCAGCATTCTTGTTTCCAGAGTCGATGGACGCCCAGTTTGCGGATGGGAGCGCTTCTACAAAGAAGGATTCCCAGAACTTGAAGGATTCCTAGATTTCCTTACCCGGTATAGCAAGTAGGACACCACGACCAAGTAGATGAGTGCACTGATTGCCAAACAAGCCAGCTGAAGATACATTATAACCGAATACAGTATGCTGGACTGTGCATGTGTTCTGTAGTACCACTGGTATTTGGAATAGTCAAGGTATTGTCCGGCATCAGGTCGCATATCGATAGCCAACAGGCCCAGGAACAGCAAACTCATGACAAGAATTACTCCCTGTTGATACGTCTTAGCTCCAACTTCGATGTTCAAAGACTCACCACGAAAGAAGCGCAACCGGTGTTGGATAGAAAACACAAAATTTGAAACCTATTGATGGCCAGGATTAAGTTCATGAATACGGAACACTTGTAGCTGACGGTAGAAACGGCTCCAATAATCTATAAGTAACACTATCAGTATTAAAAACTTATAAAAAAAGACCCACTATATGAAAAAATTAAGGCTTCAACTAACCTGTTCCAACAACGACTCGGATATATTGATGTCAAAGGTCAATATAACTCCTGTAGCGGTCTCCACGACTAGTGGGGTGCAGTGTAGAACACCCGTGACCATCATGAGCTTGTACGATGACAATGCCCTCAGCTTCTTGTTCATTGAAATCACCTAAATCGTTAGAAATATTGGATGTTCCGGTGAGTGGATTACAAAGAGGACTGCCAAGTAGACCACCAAAAACCATCCGGCTAGGAGCGTGTGACCGGCGCCAATAAGAATACGTTCTACACTAGGAGAACGATCGGCCATCAAAATCTGCAAATCACAATTTATATATCATCAAGCACCATTTGTCTCCTTGATGTGCAAATCACAATTGGATCAGATTAAAGCTACAAAGCAACTAAGGTGTTGACGGATCTCAGCACTGAATTCTAACAGCATAGTGAATCTTCAACCCCTCAGTTCTTTACCGCACTCTTATCCCACTCCTAAATACAGGCTTGATGTTGGAAATATTCACATATTGTTAGGCGCGGTAACTGAACCAGTCCTGAACGTTGACATTGCTACGAGTCTTCGCCGTAAGATTGCCTATGAGCAACACGAGGACAACACGATCTCATCAAGCTGTCGACTACGAGTGAAAAATTGCTTTTTGAAGTCGGCAGCGTCAGGCTTGTCACAAGGAAATCCAAAAAAAGCATTAAGAATGGTCGAAATTGTATTTGGAAGGACAAGAACACTCTGTTAAAGAAATCTAAAGTTTATATACAGTTTATATTTTGCACTTCTCATGAATTGAAGGGAGAAGTCCTTTCCCAGTGTGGTGATTCATACAACCAGAGCATTATATCGAATTTGTGAGGTTTTCTGGAAATAGAAAAATCAAATTACGGCGTTGGATATGTAAAGTGGGCATGTGCGAAGTATCCTACGACACATAGTGAACTCGGATGAGCTCGACAGTATTCAGAAGCGTCCTAATAATGAGTAAACTAATAAAGCAGCAAACTGTCAGTTAAGCCCGGATGTATTAAAACAATAACAAAAGAACTCCGTTGATGGGAAGTTCTAATGGCACAGCCAAAGCCGTCCAACGAGACCAAGTTTGCTCTGTTAGCTCATCAATCAAATTCAGGCCAATCTCACCAAGCCTCCAAATGTTGGTCACGAAATGGACATGGTAGCATCTTCGTCTACTGTTGCAAACTCTTTATTAACACAATATCCTTATTAGTTTGGTGGTTGTATAAAGACGTCTACATCCCACCCTTTGTTCCCATGCCGCGTATTAATTTCCAAGCGATACTGATTGTCAGTGATCCACTGACAATAAGGCTTAGAAGAACTTGCTGCAAGGATCCGTCCAAAAGAGTATGCGAAAAGTTCATCCACGGTTTTCCCGGTAATCCAAAAATTAAGCGTCATCACCTTTCCATAGGAAGTCATCGCCTAAAACACAAATAGGAAACGGAGATTTACTGGTATAACTGGAGAAATTGCGCTAGGGCAGCGTAGTGAGTGAATTCTGGAAATTCGACCTCGAATGACGCACAAGAACATAGCATTCGGATTTGCGTTAAAAGAGGGTTATTTAAGGAAAGCCAATTGTGTCCGTCCGGCAACCGATATCTTCTGCAGATTTAGGGTTCACAATAACAGTGGAGAGGGGGTGGCATATCGCATCGAAATATGTGCTAAATGACGACAAACAACAGTTTTAATTTCCTCTAAATGTATTTAACTCCTTGTTGTTATATTATGGTTGCATTTACAGTGTGCTGCTAGGCGATTGTATGACTACATCAACATTTCGCTGGTTGAATCCGCGTCGGTCTACTGTGATCTCAAGAAGCTGACCGTTTGGAGTGATCCATTCATGGATATAGTTCCAAACAAGTGTTTTCTTTCCGAACGGGAATGCGTAGATATCGCACAAGATCTTGTCGGGGATCCAAAGATTCAGCGTCATCGCTTTACCGTGGGTAGTCAATGCCTACAGAGGAGAGTTGAAATACGGACTTCCTGTGTTACCTGGAGGAACTGGGAGAGCGACGGACGATGGCTAGCTCCAAACTCCATTATGATTAGATTTAAATGCCTATTACTTGAAGACAGTCGTTCTATAGCGTGCAATGAATTATCTGGATGAACGGAGCTACCGATTCCAACCTCTATTTCCTAAAAAATATTGAAATGACTTAGAATTAAGTCAGTGACAAGTATTTAGAATAAACAGTAATTTCACCTACCTCCAACCTCGTGAAATTTGGTAAACACTTGCAGAATATTGCTTGCAAAGCGGCGTCTTTTATCCTGACTATGAAACATGTGACCGTCGAAGCGGTCGAGCACCGCAGCACTCTTGTGAATAGCTCCAAACCACAGCCGTAGCTCAAATCGCATGTTACGTCTGTCGGATTCGCAAGTAAGATGTTATGCAGTGCCTTAATCGTCTCGTCGGCAACTATTTCTTCGTCCGTATCATCACTATCATTCCATATTAAAAAGTATATGGAGAAGATGCTAGGAAAGTATTTGAGTTCGCTGATGGGGATAAATTGCGTTTTCAGTGGCCCCCATTCACATGCTGCCATGTAGAGGCCTTCATAGCTTTTTTCTCTTGGACTACAGTAAACGCACGACTGATATCGCTCCAATCTCAGAAATAAGCATCGAGGTGTACACAAGTGTTCGACTACTCTTTTCCACTGCCGGGAGACAGCGCGATACTTGTAGAATTGACCAGCAGTTAATCCGCTCTGTTTGAGGCAGTCCAGGATAATAAGGAGAACGTCGTCGCTGAGCTGAACTGGAGGACCACGCGACTGCAAGGCGCCCATTGCACATCGAGTAACTTCCGCGCGCTTGCGATTTGGACGTTCAGGTCTTCACACATCTATCTTGGTTTATGACTTGTCCGCCTTATTTGTACTCTATGCAACGCAATTCCCTTCAACCCTACCGCAACGGTTATCCTTCAGTTATCTTCGGGCTCGACTTCGAATTCGGACGATGTTGTTAAGTGCCTTGATGGTGAAGTCTGTAGCTGCCTCTTCCTAGATATCGTTACTGTAGCTCGTGATAAAAAAAACGGACGGAGATTGGAATGTATCTGAGCCCATTGACAGAAACATGCCGTCTGTACGGCTGCAGTATTCGCATGGAGAAGTTTTTATGTTTTAGTCGTCACATGGTTGAAATCGCACCAACCTCAACAAGTGCTCCACTAGTGTTTTCCACTGCCTAGAAACCCAAAAATACTTGTAGAAATTGTAAAGAGCTGCTTCGCTCTGTTTATGAGTTTAGGATGATAAAAAAACACGTCGTCATTGAGCTAAACACGAGGACCATGTGATTTCAAGGCGCCGGACGGCTACATTCGCACATCATCGATTATTTGCACGTCGAAGTGCCATACGGAAAAGTGGTTTTTCTGCTGTGATGACCATCCGATGTTTGCGACTACACTTTCTTGAAAGGTGTCAATAGCGTCATAATTTTTTTTTACTAGATAAACAACGTTTTTACACATCTACTGTACTTTAATGGTGACACTTGTTCTTTTGACAGTGTTGAGGATGCAGAGCCTAATCGCCCTGAAAGACCACCATTTCGCGTATAATCCATTATGTACTTTTGTTTACCTGATAAACATGATGTAGAGAACAGAGTTAATCCCGTTAATGCATATGAACACAGTGTTGGCAATCACTCCATCATACTTATTATGGATGTACCGAATTCCGTAGTTGTAGAAGAGAATGGTCAGTCCACAGAAGATGTTAAGCAGCACGCATTGCACTAGAATCCTCACTTCCAAGATGGGTGCTCGAAGAGTTTGCGACAGTGAAAATTTCTGAATATTCTATTGAAGTTTTGTCTTCAAGAAGGGTTACCTTGTGCGAAAGAAACAGAACAATGACCACGTAGATCATGCTTGCAAATGCCAAGCAACCCACTTGCAGGTAGGTTTTCATGGATTGAATGATGTCACGCTTGGAAAAATTGCTGTAGTACCATTGGTATTTGACGTAATCGAGATACTGTCCTTCTCCTGGTCGCATGTCCAGCACAAAGCAGCACATGTAGAGTACACTAATAAAGACGACAGTGGCCTAAACTAGTGGTGGGTAGAAAAGTGTACTGTATCATCTGAGCTTTCTACAGTAATTTTTGTCCTATATGTGAGGGCAACCGCTATTATAAGTATAGCTAACTTACCAGTGAACCATTCAGCCGCAAGCGTTTATTTGCAAAGCATAGTATCTGGAACCTATTGATGGCTAGCACAAGGTTCATGACCACAGAACATTTGAAGCTTGAGGCGGAGAGAGCGCCTATGATCTAAACGACATTGACCGTTATCCGGAAAGTGATTCAGTAATACCTGCTCTGTAATCGTGTGCGATATCTTCACATCAAGTACTAGGATCACTCCAGTCACACTCTCAATGGCTAGGGCGATGCAGTGTAGGATACCGGTAATCAGCATGAGACGATAGGAAGGTAGGATCCGTAATTTTGGGTTTTTCGATATCACCTAAATGTTAAACGGATATGTAGGTGTTCCTACTAATACTACTTACGAATAGAACGATCAGGTAGGTAAGCAAAAAACTCATTGACAGGGCTAGATATCCGACGCCTACGGTAGTCCGTTCAGCGGGACTAGAGTCGTCCTCCATCGTACACTGAAGAGGCCCTTAAAAATATGTCTTGAAATGAAAAGGACGTCGCATGATGTGGAAACAATTGGAGCGAATGAATGACTTATTATTTTCCCGTTTTCTCCGAAAAGTTCATCTAGCGAAAACAGCAAAAAAATACAAGAATGCAGAGAAAGAATATGTGGAACCTAACGGTGGAATTTCCGTGGAAATTGAACTTCGTAGAGATCTTATTGTTGCTGGTCTACAGAACGGAATTAAACATCAGAGATAGAAAATCACGTGTGGTCGAAGAACCATCTGAAGTTAATTTGCTTCAGCTATTGGTAGACACACCTAAGTGGTTTCCCCTAACAGGTGGCTGCTGTATTATTGCATAGTTGAACGTGTCTGGCTTCCACAGTTTCTATGAATCACAAATTAATGCAATATAGGCATACGCTCGAGTACTCAGTGAATAAAACATCAGTGAATATTTCGTTGTTTTATTGCACTACCAAGGATACTGCGGAAATATTCAATTTCCATATTTGTATGGTTTTTGAAGTATTCTTTGTTTAGTGCCTTTGGTACGACTTTAACAGGTAAAGCATAGTAAGTGTTTTGTATCTTTGAGTTGGAGATCAAAGAAATAACGAGAAAACACACGAAGCAAGTACGTACATGATAAATATACGTCTTTCTAGAAAATCGTCATAGTACAATGAGCGGTATAAAGTAGCTATCATGGAATGATCACCGTCATTATATCTCACGAGGCCACCAAACCAGGATAGCATTAAAATAAGACCAATCACCAAACATTGTAACCACAGTTAGAGCGATGAAAAAAGCAGATTTTGACCAAAAAGAGTCAAATTCTTTCTTCCTAACATTTGAGCGACTATTTTGTTGAGTCTTTGTTGTATCGCTGGAAGAAAAAACAAAAGTGATTTTCTACTTACAAAGAAATGCGACAGTTGTTATTCCCATTTGCAGTTTAACACATTTAAGAACAATGGTTTTGTTAATTGGGTGTAACAGTATCCTTAAAACACACACGAAGAATTCTGTATCGTGAGAGCGAGCTACGCATACCGTGTTTATATCTCCTGGTTCCTGCTCTTCATTTCAAACCAAACACAGCCGTTCAGTGAAGTGATCTCGTTGACCCTGCATGGTCTAACCATCGACCTTGACAACAAAAAACCTATTTGCTACAATGCTGGCAAACCAGTCCAGAGCAATTTGTATTCGCAACGAACAAGGATTGTTGTCGTCCCTTATCGCAAATGGGAATCACGGTATCCTTAAAGTGGGCAAACCGAATAAAAACAGGCTAATTCCTTTTAGAGAAACGGGTTTTTGGACCACTTTTGGAGGGCATTACCGCCGAACCGCTGATGCCGCATCTCTGGATGGGTGGAACTCCCATGCGAGAGGGGCATTTAAAAGCCTCATTGAGGATCGCTATTGCGCAGTTCCGGCGGCGTACCCTAAAATGAGCGCGTTGCTTGACGGATCTTAGTTCTCAGAAGCTCACTTCGAACTGAATCCCACTTTCAAGGCTTAATTTCCTTTCTCATGTTATACTCCTACTTGCAAATGATGATGTCCCGATAAGTAAAAGACAATAGAATCCCTGGGTGAAAATAATTAGGCATTCTGCATGGTCTGCGCTGTCCTTTCAGTTCACTGCGGTTTTAGGGATAAACACAAGTCAGATGTCCCTATGTTTTACTATCCATGTGGGTTGGTTTATCATAACACATTACGCTAACCGCAGAGCGTGAATTCTTCTACGTATTTATCCAAAATTTAATAGTGAAATGACCGGTTGTTGGTACCGTATATTCTACGCAATATAAGCCCTTCCTAACCCTCAACAAATCTTCTCTTTCAGATGAATCTTGGGAAACTTCTTTCCTGCACTGTCCTCATCCTTTCCGTGC
Source organism: Steinernema khuongi (assembly GCA_016648015.1). Lineage (NCBI taxonomy): Eukaryota > Metazoa > Nematoda > Chromadorea > Rhabditida > Steinernematidae > Steinernema > Steinernema khuongi. The sequence continues at coordinate 28,889 of JADLIF010001749.1, read as the reverse complement.
GCACTATTGCAGCGCACGATGAGCCAGTCCCTGACCAATCCGTGGCTCCTGACCCAAACGCCGTTCTCGTCTTCTTCGGAACACGTCATGGAAACCGCAACCCTGGAAAATTCATCGAACAAAACCCTCGTTCGTGGGGCAAGGAAGGCGACACAGAGCTGACCAAGTATGGAAAGCGACAGGCGTTTGGCCTTGGCAAGGAGATCCGAAAGTTTGTCGCAAAATTAGTCGACGAGAACTACGTGCCCAAAGAGGCCAAGTTCTACAGCTCCAGTGCCAACAGATGTCAGATGACGCTCCAGGTGGCGCTAAACTCTTAAGAACATCCCTGTAGGTTCCGTTCAGGCGGCGCTGGCCGGTCTCTACCCTCCCAAATCCTATGCGGACTGGGGAGAGCTGGACTGGACCCCAATTCCCTACACCATTGATGATCCGATGCTCCGGATGTACGCTGTCAGTCCCTGTCCGGCCAGCGATGCTGCGTGGAAGCCGATCTCCGACGATAACTTAGATGAGCTGGTGAAGCTAACGGAAGAAAAGATGCCTATTCTGAAGTACATTGCCGAGCACACAGGATGGAACGCGTCAATCAGTGATGCCGCCGACCTAGCTGACAACATCATTGAATTGGTGAGGCTGTACTATCCCAGATCCCGAGTATTCGCAAATACTTTCTTCAGGACCTGTACGGCGTTGCCTATCCTGACTGGTTGGAGCATCCAACCCTTGAAGGATACGATAAAGAGTCCCTCAAGAAGGAGATCATGGGCTTCGGTGAAAACCACCAAATCAAGTGCGCCGAGTACGCGCCTTGTCGCGACATGATGGCCGGATACTGGCTCAACCACGTTATCGAAAATCTACAAAAGCTGATTGAAGGCAAGAGTAAACTGAAGATCATTGGTTACGCTTCGGTAAAGTGTGAGCTTCAAAATGTAATGTACCAAACCTCTTTAGCACACCGAGGTGACCCTAGCCCTCATGAAAGTCATGCACATGGTCAAGCATGAAATAACCACTTCAGCCGGTTTTGTGATCGAAGTGCGCAAAGTTGCGGAGAAATACCAGCTGCGTCTGCTGAACCACGACCCAAACCCAGTCGACCCTCACGTCATCTACCAGGCGAAGTACACCGACGAGTTGACCAAACTGGCAAAGGACGGCGGCTGGGTGGACGTGAAGGATTTCATCAATCTCGTCCAGTTCAAAGCATACTCGGACTGGAAAGCAGAGTGTGGACTCGAGTCAGAGAAGGCTGTAGGGGTCCAAGCTCACCCGGTTGCTTGTGCTTCAGCTGGACCTGCGCAGCAGTCGCCTCCAAACAGCCACGCCTCACAGCTTGAAGGCGCTGCTGCTCCTGCTTCCCAACCTTACTAACGTCTTCCAGTTTCTGATACGTGTCTGGTGCATAAGATATTATGTATAAAATGACTCTGTCTCCCTTGCTAGATGGAACGTTTTCTGGGAGAAAATAGAAGAAACACAAAACCTCACTTTTACTGTTCACATAATACATGCAAATGACAGAAACATGAATGCAAATACGAAAAGCATGTTCCAAGAAGCTTTTGGTGAACTTTGAGTTTTCACGTCCACGGTCAGTTGTCTGGCAGCATCACGACCATCATCTTCTGGCCGATCGTCTTTCGGAGCATAGAGCGCACACTGCTTTCTCCGCACATAGTTTTTTTGACCCGGTTCGCAGCCAAATGCCTTGGTGAAGCCGGCTATTTGCTGCGCTATCGCACTTATGCGGACAGTAGCTCTTGGGTGTGGGTCCTCAGATAGCTGGGATAGATCGTCAGCTGAGGTACAAATGAAGAACTGTTGTCCATAGAAGAATGACTTCTGTTCAGAGTATCCAGCAGTGTCAGACATGAGGGCGTTTTCTTCGGGAACTCCAGGTGGATGCCAGTCGAAGAGCGGAAGTTTCTCAGAATCTTTGGCATCTCTTCTCTTCCGTGTGGGTTTGCCGTCCAGAGCCTCCAGAAGAAGGGGAAATACGATACGAGTTGCTTCTACGTCCGAGAATAGTTCGTCCACCTTACTCCAAACGTTTGGGCACTGAAACTAACGTGATTATAGAAAATGGATTAGAGTGGAAAGCACACACCGGATCGGGGCGGCAGAACTGGTGTTCTCTATAGAACTCGACGTAGCAGTCCAATTCGTTGCGAAAATGAGTCGTGTCCAGCACACCTTGTAAATGAGGGTGAAGTTCCGTCCTACCTTCACTAATGCCCAATCCGTGGAATATCTCGTGTGCAACAGCCCAGCCAACATAGCCATATTTGAAGCCAGTGGACAGCTTGTAGTTGTTCAGTATGTGAAGAAATCCAGGGTACACGTACTGAAAATGGAATGGAGACGCGAAGACGCTATAACTTACAATGCTACTACCTATATGATACGCGCCGGTTTCGATTATAGTCTTTTCGTACTGGAGCTGCGCTAGCGAAGGCATAAGTGAGCCTTTGTTTGTATACAGGAGCTTGTGACGCGCCAAACCATGAGCTCTAGCAAGCATCTCGTATTCACATTCGTCTCCATGCTCCACTTTGGCAAAATGTTCCTCGTAGAAGTCTAACATTTCCTTCAATAGAGTTATGTTCTGGTGCTTCCGGCCGATTCCGACGGTGATGTCGTTCTTATTAAGATAGCCGAGTATGTCATTACGCGCTGCATCGGACATCCAGGTCGCTTTCTAAAGAGAGGTCAAATGCACGCAATCCGTCACTCGCATACCGTGACGAAGCCGCGGATTTCGTCAAGTATTCTCTGCTTTAACCGGTCGAAGTCGTTGGCCACTCCAGGATTAAATTGCTCTTCATGAGTGTACATGAGATACGCAAAGAGCACGTTTCCGTATCCAGCGAACCTTTGGTCCAATATTACATCGTAGCGTTTAATTTCGTCAGGAAGTCCGACCTTCTGAACATCATCACAATTACATCGTTCTGGAAAACCTGACTTATTTACGTTAATATTATCCAATGTGCGTTTCAAAACTTCGTAGTTACCGGTCCGTCCAAAACTTGTACCCATTATACTCTTCCTGAAAAATCCCATCAGGCCGTTCTTGTCCATGTAGCGATATGACACGTTCTCAGGAGTCTCGCCAAATCTCATTTCAGGCAGTTCAGCAAAGTATCCATCGAAAATTCCTTTCACAAAATCGCTGTCTATTTCATCCAGTGAGCTAGCATCGAGTGTGTCGAAGTTAGATGACAACGACTTTGGTATTGCTAAACAAATCCCATTATTCGCATGAAATGTTAAAAAATAAATTACTTATTTCGAAATGATACACTGTGTGGGTTTCATTGATAGTGCGAAAAATTTTGACCTCTTTGGCGGCGGTATCTGGGACAAAGCGCCCGAAGGCGATCATCCGGCCGTAAATCCGTCCGATGTCGAATTCCTTCCACCATCTAAGAAAGTCATTTTCCCGGACATCCAGATCTTTGAATGCACACCAATTACTTGTCGCTTCGTCAAGTTTCGCTTCATTGACAGCGGCCTGAATTCGTCAAAAAATATACTAGGAATAAGGTACCTGACGTTTAGGTGCCCAGTTATTATGTGAATAAACCATAATATGAAAAGGCAAATAAGAATGTAAATTGAGCTTACGTTTAAGATTCTCTCGAATCCCTTGGGCCGTGTTCCATTCAGTAGTTTCACAATTCCAGTCAGCAGACCATTGGATTTTATCTCTTGGGCTTCCTTCATCGGTGGCTTATCGACACACACATGATCATAAATGTCGTCGCAGGCACTCACGTCCGGGTCGGCCATGTTAGTCAGATTTGACTTGCGGGCGTTACCATTCACTGCTAGGAGCTGAAATGTTGAAGAACTGAGTAATCGTTACCGGGGCTAACAACTTACCAGGATGAAGACAGCCGATAGCGTTACACGGATCATTAGAAATGAGTCCGGTCGTCTGGGTGAGCAGCCGGAGTGCACCTCTTTGCAGAGCCGACTGACTCTGCATGCGGACCCCGGCCGACGCCGTGGCTTTCCCAGACAGAAGACAGCGTCTACTGTCTTTTTGGGGAAAACTTGCAAAAGGGTAAACTGCACTCGGGCCAAAATGACTACTCATTCTTCTTCTTTCAAATACGCGCACATAAACGGGGCTTTTTGCGCAGATTGCGGCTCGATAGCTTCTTTTACGCGAGTGACAATGGATCAGACAATCGGAGGACGTCAGATTACCGTATTATTACCGTAGTAGAGCAACTACCGTATCCACCCACGTGCTCGATCAGGGTAGTTCGGCCAACCAAGTCGTTTTCAGGTGTCGGTACTTCTTCGGGCTGGATTCATTCTTTTTGTCAACTTTCGAGGTGTCCTCTCCGATCATTTGCCGCTAGACCTGCTCCGCTAGAGTTGTTTTCAATTTAGACTGAAATTCGCAATCTTGCATTCCAAATTTCTATTCCATTGTCTACTTGCTCTTCCCATTTCATAAGATGTTAATTGTAGGGATTTATTACACTTTCTTTCCAGCAAAAACGCGTAATTTATGGCTATATACATAAAAGCTACGTTCAGTTGGGAAGGCCGCCGTTAGCTTTGTGCTCAAACAAAGCGGCCATTTCGTGGAACGCATCCTTCAAGTGCTGCTGGAATCTGTGCGAGTCGGTGTTTTCCGCGCTCTTGAACGACGTGATGTGCGCACAGATGGTGTGGTTTCCGGCGAATCGGTAGCAGATACCGTATCCATTCTTGGCCACTGGTCCGAAGCAGGCACCCAGCCAGGATCGGTGCGGCTCTGCATCTTCATCGTGCAGGTTGGTCATCACAGGAGGTTGACTGGTGGAGAGCACCCATGGCTGGCTAATGTAGTAGTCAAGGAAGTCACTGGATGTCTTGGTTCCCTTGCTGAGGACGAAGAGGACGAAAAGATGGCGATCCACTCCTTTTCCCGTCATGCAGTCCTTGTTTCGTTGCACATGGCTTTCGCAAGCCTTACGGAGTCGTCTCAGACGCTCGGATTGCTAAACAAATGAGGGTCACAATGAAAGAACATGAAAACCTTACCGAGCAGCTTGGGTCTTCCATCGCCTTGACAAAGTTACAGGAATCCTCAGAGACTGTTCGAAGCGTCTCTGTGCGCGAGTTGGCGTAGAACCGTTGAGAAGCGGATTCATAGGTCAGATTGAACTTTCCCTGATCACGATAGCTGGCTAGTTGAATGGCCATCTGCAGGAAGCCGTCAGGGGAGCAGCGGCCTTCTTTGATCTTGTTTTTTCCCCAGTCAGTGAAGACGGTAGCCGCGAAGTCGACGTCGTCTCGGAGGACGGAGTAAGTGGAGAGGCAACGGTCGATCTCGGATTTCAACTGAAAACAGAGGTCATGTAGATGTACAAAGACAGTATGTTAGCAAAAATGAAAACAATTTCGATCCTGACCTTGCACAGATTCCGAAAATTTCGAAAAACATCAGTTTTTAAGAATCTTACCGACTCATTGACGTTGAAAGCGAACCTCTCAGCAAGCTGTAACTTCGGATCAGCCTTCCACTCCTTCTCCGCATAGATATCCTCAACATTGGGGTCTATTTCCAGAACCTTATTTGCAATATAGACAAAGTTCTCCATTATATGATCGAATTCAGCTCCATCACCAGTGCTGTGTTCAGTTGTTCCTCCACACTAAAGATAACGTGGTACATGCGTACACTCGAATCCGACTTACTCGTCCATTCTTGGCGACGATGTAATTCAGCGACTTATCGGCCCAACGGTTAGTGCCATCTCCAGTCAGCATGTTCCTCAAGAAGTTGTCCAAAACCTCGGGCTTCTCCGGTACATAGTCGTAGTCCTCGTGATCTTCCAGAGTGATCATGAACGCCGAGGATTCGATCATTTCCAAGGCCGCTCTGTTCTGAGGGTCGGAAAGGAAATAATCATTTCTGATCCTATGCCATGAATCTCGCTTGTCGGTGGTCAACGCTGCCAGTTGAGATTCTCCGTCTGACGGAGTGTCCCTTCGTCGAAGAAGGTCCTTGAAGATGTCGGCGAGTTCCGCCGGAGTGTAAGCTCTGCCTCTGGCGTCGCATAAGTGGACTTTGTAGAAGCATCCCCGACAGAGAACGGCCACGTGGCGTACGACACCGTAGTTCACGTTTTGGTCTACTTCTTGACCGGGAATTCGGGTACCGGCGTACAGCTGGAAGCACACGGTGAGGGTCCGTCAAATTTGCATTTTGCAACTAATCGACGCTAGTTTGCAAATCATAAAAAATCATAAATAAGAATGGATGTGCTATACATATTTGCTTCTTTCAGCGGGAGAGTGTTATGATGGACCAATAAGGCGTAAGCTGAGCATGCCTGTATATAATCACTATAGTGTATTTTGGTCACTATCTGTTATCGAAAACAAAATCTATGTCGATAAGATATGTTCGTTGCCCTGTGACGTTCCCAATGTTTGCTTGATGCCTTCCATAAACATTCTGACGTCTGTCAGTAGCATTCAAATATCGATTGATGGATTAATGTCAGCATAGGATTCCACAAAATGCAAAACGTGTCACAGTGACGCACTGCGATTATTTTTAATGTTAAGTACTAGTGAGAAATGATGCTAATCTTATGTATTTGGAACAACCAGAAATAGGTCACCCTTAAATAAATCCTTTTTGCTACTTTCTAAAAAAGACCCTAGAGCAGCACTAATTTCAAAAGTCATTCTTAGGTCAATTGAGGCATTGTTAGGCGGAAATTTGGAAACCTGTTCTTTTACTTTGTCAAACTACTTTGTTATTACGGCTACATACGTTATCATAGTGCGTCGTCGAAACCAGTCCATTTCCTACGGGCTTGATCCTCTGCTTATCGATTCCTACCATACTCTGCCCTTCGATGTAGCAGACCTGAGCAGCCCTCACAGCCTGATTCGCAGGAATGTCCTCAATGAGGTCACAGTGCGCGACACTGGTGTTAACTAGAAGACACTCTCGGTTGTAGTGGTATGCGTATTTCTCCCAGAATCCGGTTACGTAGTTGTCCGTGACCCAGTACATCATCTTTGCGTACATCTGCAGCTTTGGTCCCTCTTCTTTCAGGAATTTCATCGCTTTTTCTTTAACCTCTTCGTACTCGTCCTAGGATGACTTGGTCAAGGCATACTATCATAGAATTAACTTACATCGGATAGAATAGGCTTCACCGTTTCCAGATATCGTACCACAGTGTCCTTCAGAGCGGGGACAGGCACATTGGGCAGTAGACCAGCAGTTGAGCAGAGCTTTGGAGGACATAGCTTTTGCAAAAGTGATCCGAACGTGTACCAGATTTTCGTCATCAGGGACACATTTTTCCTGTCGTCATACAGGAATCCTTTGTAAGAGAAGTACCAATACTTCAATAGACAGCGCAACAGGAACACTGGGGTGTATGCGGTGAGGAAGGACGCCAGACTGACTTGCGCAGCATGTCCAAGTTTTGGCATCCAAGTTATCAAGATGTTTTGCGGATTCCGCACATGGTAAGCGGCTGCGGCCGCCAGAGATGTGCCAAAAATATAGGGCTTGACGGGGTAGAGTCGATTGAACAAGCCATTCTAAAAATAATATTCTATGTAAACCCAATGTTGAAATACAATTCTTATACTGACGATCACTGCAACCGACTAGGAATCCAGGTTGACTACAATGACTCAAAAAATGTGTAGAAGAAAAACTTAGGAGATCGTCTATCTTATGTTCACCTCGATGATTCAAACTCTGCTACGTTATGGGCAGTGTAGCCTGGTCGGACAGAGGATATAGAAAATTGTTCGGAAATGTTAATCTTCAATCTGCTTAAGTGAAGATTGGCATTTAAGCCGTTTGAAGTCCCTGAACGAATCGGTTTCTCTACTTAGCACGTTCAAACTTCCCACTTCGCATAGAGCCTGGAAGCTCCGGCCACTAGAGGCTTGCACTCTCTGTGACATCTACACTGTTAGATGATACTGTCGTTTTTAGAGGCTACTGTATAAAAATAAATAACAAAATCAGAGCCCTCTCGGATTTACCAATCACCTGGCTTGTGGTCTTTGTGATAAATACGGTGACGACATCTTAAGAAAGGTGCCACGTGATGTTGACTCACGATTGTGTCAACAGAACAGCCTTCCTGCCTTTGCTCTAAGCACTCTGAGCTTGTTTTAAGGAGGACAGCCTATGGTGGACAAAGTCTACCTTCCGCACCCATCGCAATAACAACATTGCAGGCAGAACGAAAACAAAAGGAAGATCAAGGTAAACAACGGCGAAAAAACGTGCTCTGCGTCAACGTCACACGTTGTTTTTGCGGTTGTAACGAAACGATCGCTTACATATGTTCTATAGGCTCTCCGGCTGAGGCTAAAAGGGTAATGTGTCGACAGCTGATACGGCGGTTTCGGCTTCGGTTGTTCCTTTTGTGGCATATCCTGAAAGAGCAGGTCACGTGGAGTACCTTAAAAGAACGCGCTGTCCGATCACGTGGCGATAAAAAACGACTGGAAAGCGGCGCAGGGCGGCCGGGGTGCTCCCCGGTGGCTCACACGCGTCGATAACTGAGCTCAAAAAATGTGAAAACAGAAAGCACAACAAGTCCGGCGGCGGCGTCGTTTCCGTCGGTCCCTTTCGGAGCGAAGAAATCGAATTCTTTGTGCGAAGACGCGAAATAAGATCGAAAGACGCGCATTGTGTTGTTTTGTTTCGGAATGGGTTTGTGACCGGCGGATGGCGACGGAACTATGGAGGAGAAGTGGGTGAACCGTGAGATGTGTTCGATGGACGGGCGGAGTGTTTGAGAGACGCGGCGACCTCTCAAGGAGGGGAAAACAAATGCGACTGCAGGGGGAAGGCGCGCGAACAAAGTTGCACTTTGCTCGCGTTGCAGCCGGCGGAGTCAGTGTAGTTTGTTCGTTGTCCGTTGGTCGCGGAAGAGCGACGGACGGGGCACGGGAGCTGAGCGGATTGGCGAAAGCGCTGATTAATGCGGAGACGCGGTGAGCGAGAGAAGCCTCGAATTGTTAGAAATGTGTGAATAGGCGAGAAATGGAAATCTTTTTGCGACATTTCAAACAGAAAACTACTTGCGGTCCAAATGTTTAGAAAGGTCTAAATGGTAGGCTTCCTTAGAGACCATGCAGCAATAGCATAGAAACGTTTACAAATTTTTGACTCTATGAGGATTGGGTGAGCATCGGTTGCTACACACTCTTGGTTGCTTGGGTGGACACTCTCAGTTATCTGAACGTTTGAGAATTTTTTCGTATAATTAAGGACATAACGTATAATTAAGATTAAAGACGAAACAAGCGGCACTTTTCAATGTTTGTTCACTTTGCTGAAATGTAAGTTTAACTGTGCACTTCTAATGTTTACGGGTAAAGTTCACCTGGACAGTGATGTATGTAGTGAACAGGAGCTGCAAGTTACAAATCTTGTGGTGATGGGACAGAGCAACTGAAAGAGCGCCCGCAGAGATATCTGAAGCACGTGAACGCTGTCACTTCACTTGATTGACGAGCGAGAAGATTACACGCGCATTTGTTATAAGCGGCACTTCCATTATGTCGATGAGCATCTACATTTTGAACGAAGAAAAGCTATGGATAAGGTGTTACCAACGGAAGTACAAACATTTTCCCACAGATCTCACGATTAAGTCAAGCATTTAGCGGCCAACAAGCATGCACAAGCATCGATTCCTTTATTCTGGCATTTTGTATGCTTTTCGACGTTACTTCGAAGGCCCGATCCATTCATCTAACGACAATTCGAACCTTAGAAGGCTGCAGCTACTCTTTGGGCAGGGTCACAAAACGATCACAGCTGCGCAGAGTCACAAGGCTGTCACAGGCCGGGTGCACCGCTGAATTGATAGCCTCAGTAACAGCTCAATTCCCCAGGCCATGGTACAATGTAGTTTGCTTCAACAACAAACAAAATCACCCAGCGGCATCTTTCGTTTGCGAAAAAAGCGGAAGAAAGATCGTCTCGCCTACAATAAGTGTAGTTTGTATGGTTTTATAGAGGAAAAAGCACGCTAGTCCAGTTTCTTTCAATCCAGGTCAGAACAAGCAGAACACATTGCCGGGTCGATTCAATCAAGCATTTAGAGTATTTAGAAATGTGAGGGGACAAGGTCATGAGAAAGGGACGGCGCCAATGACTCAGAGCATATTCTCATAATGTTGAATGAAGATTGCTGAGTTCTTGGAGAAGGCAATCCAATTTGTATAATGTGACAATTCGGCGTTTTGTCTTAGGGCGTTTTGTCCTTCGGTGATCTGTATCCGCGGATTTGTCCCGCTCCCCTGCAGGTGCTACAACGCACATAATGCGGTGGGCCCTACCTTGTTTTCTGGCTGAAAATGAACATATCAATTCCGCAATTTACAATAATTTTACTTTGCGAAAATTTATATTCCATAATTGTTTTCTGACGTGGAAACATTTCCAGGGCGACAGCTGGAAATGTCCCCATGTTTGGTAATTTGTACTTTCTGTATGTATTTTCTTTTCATTTTCAGGCAACCTATTATATTTGTAAGTAGGAATCAAACCCTCGACTCCTCAAAGTGCCGTCAAAGATTTGCTCGGAAGTCCCAAGTCCCATGATCATTTCCGGGACACCAACACTCAAAGATGTCCCGATGTGTAGTCCTATCAAAACTGATTGAGGTCAGGACTGTCCTGATACTACTAAGTTTCTGTGTTAATGATTTTTCATTGTTAGGCAGTTATGCATCAACTGATCTCTTTCACTTGTTCTGTCTTTTTGGTGACAAATTTGTATTTTTTCCGAAAGCTGTATAAGGTACCTATTAACAAGTCGACAAATAACAATGGGCATAATAACAATGCATTGTCGTGGTCGTGGCCTCAAATCCGCATTCTCATAAGTGGCCGTGGTCTCAATTTCTCAATATCGCCTCCGCGATTGTATTTGCAAGGCAATACTGTTCGTAAACTTTTCTTTTAGTGCTCGTAATTTCAGATGACGAAAACGTAATTTGAAACCATCTATTATGCTCCCTCATGGAGTGGTGGCCGGTATCATCTATATTACCGAAGTTTTCATTATTGTGCCACTTCACATTGTTATAATAGTGGTAAGTGCGTTTATATCTTTTCTTCTCTTAAAGTTGGTAGAATTCAGATTCTTCTCCGTGGACAAGAATTCAGAAAGCTAACCGCCTACAGGATCATGACACACATGAGCATTTGCGAATGCGCACAGATGATCGGGTACCTTATGGGCAATGTGATGTCGATATGCCAAACTAGCTTCCATCCCTACGTGGCCAGGGTACGTCCTGGTCTTAAACTGGATTAGCAGCATGTTTTATAGGTTGGAGGAAGCTTGCTGAACGGCGGCTGGATCGGCATCGTTACATTTATTTTCCTCCTCAACCTGAACCGGTTTCTTGTCTTCTTCGACTTCAAGATGATCGCAGCTTGCGAAAAGAAGTTCTACACCATAATGATTCTAATTACGTGGATACTATCGGCGATGGACTTTGCAGCACATATGATGCCCGAACTCTCTATGGTCTACATCGTGGAAAGGAACACGTTCTGGTTCGCGGAAAACCCCTTGGCTGCACTTTCAGGACGCATTGAATATTATTACGCAGCTGTTTCCCTCCTCTGTACGCTAGTGGTCTGTGTGGCAACGGTCATTACCATTATCGTCAAAGTTAGTAGGATCTCATTATACCTGTAAACAAGGAACATCTTCAGAGAAATCAATTTTCAACGCAATTTAAAATAGCTACTGGTGAGGTTAAAATCTTTGTGCAGGCGTTCATTATCTTCATGTACCTCACATTAGTTCGCTGCGCCTGGGCGTTCCTAGCCCCGTATCTAAGAGGCGAAGCGTCGTTTGTAGCCCTCGGGATGGCATCTCAAGCCGTTGGAGGCTTGAACCCTCTGTTGTACTGCACGATGAATAAGTAGGCTAATCTTAACGGGCGATTCAAGTTAGTCTTTCAGAGCGATACGGCAGCATTTGCTAAAGATGCTTGGGTGCAAGAATTATGATACTACGATTGTGACTCCAATACACACAAAGTGAAGTGTTTGTTCGGTTTAAAAAAGAGCATAAAGATTACACGATGACCTTCTACTCTATTACGGTGCTTCTCAGATGAAGGAAATGCGAGACGTTGGCCAGCCTTTCCGGTTGTGCTTGATCGAACAGCAAACAAGTTAGAAAATTGTTGTGAATGGAGTGGGGCTGCGATCAGGCAACAGTATCCGAAGTATTCATCGACCACGAAGTACAATTTGCTAGGACGTCACGATATCAGAAATGCCATCAACAACTTGGCATTCGAAGTGCGTCATTACAATCATCCGACAACGTCCCTTTAATAGAGGCTTTTTTAATTTGGGCACACATACATAAGACACAACAGCACAAATAACGACAATCGCTACCATCTGCAGCAGATCGCACTTTGTCATAAAAGTGCCGCGTGTAACTATAAATTTCATCAAAGTGTGGAGCAGAATTGAGTGCCCATCATCTGCAGCTCAGGCAGCCCCGGCCATAATCGTCTAATCAGAGTTCTCTAACTGCTGTGATGATTGCAGTAAGCGGGAAAATTTTTGACAACTAGTGATATTTAAAGAGGCCCGATAGTAGGAGCTCATCACAAAATTGTTTTTACGTGTTTGGTAGTGTCTTTTTTTAGCGATATCTCTTGAGGATTGAAATGTCATGTGGTAAAACTAGTGATAGTAGGAGCTCATCGTAAACGTGAATGTGAGCCTTAAATACCGTATATTGCCATTTTCACACCATTGGGAATTGTACGTAACATGTAATGAGTAGGAGTGAACTATCTAGTTCTACAGTATACAGTAGCCGCCGAAACCAGGACTACAAGATTAGCACTCTCGCGGAACTAAATTCGTATTATATTGGAATGTCGGCATAAGTTCCACAATATGAACCACACTTGGCACTAAACTAAATTAAGCTCACGGACTAGTGTAACCATGCATATAAGTGATCACTTTAGCTGTTCGGTTGGTAATTGCATGACGCATATACTAATGCAAAGGCCCAGTCATTGGTCTTTTGCACTCATGCTTGGTATGTTATCGCCCGTAGTTCTTGTATTTGCAGTCGCAGTAATAAACTACAGTAAACTACTCTAAGAAGCGCTCTTCCAAAAGGTTAACTGTCCTGTGCTGACCTTCATCAAGTTGTGGGGTTTGTCATTTTGTTGCACTTTTCTTGCACACTCAGTAGAAGAGCAGGTGATTCCATTTGATATGAGGTTTGCTGTTCTATCAGAGCTGAAACTATGCAGCGTTTACCATAGCGATGTTATCTTGAAACTATTAGATACAAAAAACCATGGAGGGGCATCCGGAGATATAAAATTTAAAGCGCTATCGTATCATTAGTTTTGGGGATTAGTTTACTTGTTTAATGTTCAGGTTAGACTGTATGCAAACGTGTAAAGTAGAATCGAAGCTCATAAATGATTTTCAGTATTCCGTAAGGCCCTAATATTCCGCTAAATAAAGATGATTTAGTCGGGTACTAAATGTTGCTTGGACTTGAGGGGGAGGCCGTATAAGATTCACTTTCAAATGACCATCCTCTCATACTCCCGCCCTTCATGTTGTTGTACTACAACATAATGTTAGCCTTAAACGTAAGGCCACCGTAGTTGTATAAATAATTTCAAGGTTGATCGCTTCCCCCATTCAGCGCTTGAGCTGCAGTAACATTCTGTCCTATCTACTTTCCGCCTGTCTTTGGGCCTATGTACGCACGGTCTGGTGACCTACGTAGGCACGGTCTGGTGCCTTAAACGCGGCAACGTGTCTACAAGGTCATCCCTTCGCCAACGTGTTTATTAGCCTGCGTAGAATGTTTTTGTGAACTTCGGCATTTGGCAAAGATGGCATCATGCGAGGAAAACATTTCCGTTTTCGGGTGCTTTAATGTGCATCGTGGAACAGTCTATTAATGTCCGTTTTCTTGTTTCCGCTTGCGTAGATTTACTGTTGCCAGCATTGGTTCATTTTTGTTTTTCAGTGCGCAGAATAGAACGACGTCTCGATGGATCTGGAAAGCACCATCGCTGCGGTCATCATATTGCTGGTAGGACAGTGAGTCATTCCAGTGGATTCCGTTAAGCTGTTTAGGCTGGACTGGTCGGCATAGGCGTTAATGCAGCTGCTATTCTCGTGGTCATACAACGAAAGTTGCACAAGAACCCTTTTGGTCTTCTGTGCTTGGGTCACGAAATCCCGGACGTTATCATCTTGGTCACATTTGCGTTCTTTTGCGCGCCAATCACTTTATTGTAAGTTTGTCGATGTAAAGTTATGGGGGCATTCTTGCGTTATGACGCACTTATAGATACTGTCCATTTGATGGTTTGATCAGGGTGCTGTTGGACGTGTTGGAGAACGGGCCATGGATATTGAGCCGTTCTAATTTAATTTATGAATGGATTTTGAAGGTTTGAATGTCAGACAAGTTACTATACCTCAATCTACTGTGACATAGTTCAGAATTGACCCGATGTAAACCTTTTGGAGTCTACAGTTAAACTATGTCCACAAGCCTGTAGACTGAACTTCAATATTTTTTACTAGTCCGGGAATTACACGTCCTCGACGTTCCTTCCTTTTGTTCCGGAAAAATTCATAACGTTTCCGTACTGATCCACATTTTGAAGGGCGGAAGTAGTAAAACGTTGTAAGAGGACGCTCATCGTTGAGCGAAAGAGAACGTTCATCGTATGACATTTCTTATTTACTTGATTTGCTCTTCGTACGCTCTCTTTCCGACAACATGTTGGAATGACTCATTAGATACCGCTAATAGCCTATCATGTAACACTCTATGTTCGCCAATAGCACTTCCCTTTCCAAAGAGCAATCCCTTTCTATTAGCAGTACGGTATACAAGTACTTTGTAGCACTTTATACTTATATAATATTGTAACTGGGATACAACTAGACTGAAGGCAAAAAAGTTAAAGCCATAACTAGTGCCAATGCTACTACCCTGCTTCTAGCCAAATAACGACCGTCAGTTCGACGGAGATTGGTAAGATCCTCGGCCATATCGACTTCGTCGCCTGGAATGTCACCGTCTACTCGCACGTCTGCGTTGCCATCAATCGTCTCACAGCGATCTACTTCCCCGTGTGGTATCGTCATTTCTTCAAATTGCGCACCACGGTCATCATCGAGTGCTGCTATATCGTCGTAGCCGTGCTGCAATCCCTTCCACTGATCATTGGTGAGTCGCGGCTTAAAGAGTCCTATTCAGATGTATTTAGAGGACTGTTACATCGCCTACCTTCCGCAAGTGTACTTGTGGACTTTCTCGCCCACGCCGTGTGGCACAGTGTTGCAGAACACGGACATGTCCCTTGGAATCAGCCTGATGACCATAGTTATGGTCATCGATTTCTGCACGTTTTGGAAGATAAAGACGACAGTGAAGGTAGGCATTTAGGGTCAAAATCCCTCGCGACCCAAATCGCTACTGTCCACCAGAGAAAGCATCATTGCACATACCTTCTGAGTCCACACATTTTCTAGAACATCGAGGTCAGCCAGCCGAACGGAGACCACAAGAACCAACGACAGGAGATCCGCTTTTTTATGCAGGTTGTCGGATTGGCTCCTTAGGAAACTTAACAATTCATTTTCAGGCCCTAATCCAAGCGACAGTCTACATCGTCAAGAAGCTCTGCTTCTACGTCTTCTCCCGTTTAGCCACAGGAAAATGGGCACTCTTCTTTCTGACCTTCTTCGCTTGGATCATGTGTCATCTCATGGACGGGGTCATCCTCATCGTGTACAACTACAAGCGCGGACCCAAGCACACGGTGAGAGTGAGCACTACGCTTCAGCTATCCCGCACACAACTCAATGGGCACCGGAGAAGCATGTACAAATGAAATGGATTCCTTTGAGTTTACCTAATGTTATTTTGTACTTGTTTCGAGATAGTTACGGAGCAAATATATCTATTTGTGTACAAGAACTGATTGCTGCAAGATGATGGACTAGACGCACCACAAACTGTTTAGGCTGTTTAGCAACACATTGTTTAGCAACACTGTGACTTAGCAACAGCAACACTGTGATGAGGGTCCTCTTTTGTGCAGGAATCAGGGAAGATCTGTGAGATTTTGCTAGTGGTACTCTTTAATTTCACAGTTACCATTCTTGACAATTGATTCTCTTAAATATTCTGTGGTATGCTGACTGACTCAAGACCCGGTGTGTGCAGGTCTCAAGTACCCTCTCAAATGGCCATTGAATTCCGGACCTCGTCAGGTCCAGCCACTCGTGAATAAGCTTGTTGTTTTCGCAATTCCGGTTTTCACATTGCAGCAATCACAGTTTACAAGACCTGTTCGGCATATGTTAAAATGTACATATGTTGAAAAAAAGAGAATGCACATGCTTGTCAGAGATCATTACCGTCTGCGGCCAACCCTCTTACAAAACATGTTTTCTTGTTCTCCTTGACAAGAACGCTATCGTCTTGAGCCCTTGTGTTTTCCCTTGTGCTTGGTCGCGCTGATAACAATATATTTAGGCAGTGGGCAGCTACATCACAACATTACAGAACATGGCAGTTCCACTATGGTGCGTTGCAGCTGCTTTTTTTGCTGTGCTTGTCTACTACATCGAAAAGGTTCGAAGAACTCTTCCACCAGGTAACTCATTGTATCAACGCGTTAATTTTTTTCAATTTTTAAATAAGTGAGAACAGTACAAACTTAAAGGTGATTTACTCTGTACCATTTGCTTGGATAGCGAGTGTTGGGGGTCTCCCAAGCAGAAGATGGAGCAAAAAAATGAAAAGAGTGATCAGAGCCAGACTGGCTCTGATCACTCAAGTATATAGTTGGAAACATACCGTATCCTGGGAGAGAGCTACAGTTTTAAACGCAAAATTTCTCTGCTTATTTTCTGTCGGCTTCAGGGCCTATTCCGTTTCCGCTCCTTGGAAACATCCCGCACTTTGCAATCGGCGCTCTTCAAGGAAAGTCGAACGTCGACGTCATGACGGAGTGGAAGCACAAGTACGGCGGCGTCTACACGATGTGGATAGGCCCCACTCCCATGGTACTTGTGTGTGATTTCAAGATAGCAACAGACGCGTTTGTGAAAGCCGGAGACGCGCACGCAGGGAGAGCAAAGACATTTGTGTTCCAGAAAAACAGAGGTATGGCACACCACCGAATGTGTATTCAAAGATTCCACTTCTAGAGGGCGAACTCAACCGAACCTTGGGCATCGTATTCAACGAAGGACCTATCTGGCAGGAACAGCGGCGGTTCGCCTTGACCACTCTGCGGAACTTTGGTTTTGGACGGAACCTCATGCAGTATCGCATTTTGGAAGAGGCGTTTCACCGCTTCGACATTTTGGATGAGAAGATTCATCAAGCTGGAGGGAGAGTGACGATGGATCCGGCTCCAATGTTGGATTTGCTAGTTGGTTCAATTATCAACGTACTTCTTGCTGGATACCGCTATGAAGAGGTGAGAAGGGATATCGCTCTTTCGAGCTTTTACTGATTCACTACCTACAGTCTCCAGTATCAGATACTTTCCGCGATCTCTAACCACATTCTCGCAACTTCTTGGAGTGTACCCTTACATTGTCACAGTTTTCAGGACAGCAAGGAATACATGACGCTCAAGCACAACCTGGATCATACGATGGATATCATCACACCTCTTGATCAGATACTCTTCAATGAGTACACCTACCAGCTTCCACTTCTTCGGAAACGCTGGTCCGTCCTAGTGCAACCTCAGGCGGACATCATAACTTTGATGAGGCAACAAGTTAGGGACAGGTAGGTATTCGAGTTGATGTTATGAACTTCTTCGGGCACAATGCCCATATTTTTTGGATGTTTTTGTTTTTTTCTCCATACCTACGTTTTTTCTCACGTTCTTTAACACGGAGTTACTCAAACTTTCTTGGAAATCCTTTATATTAATGATGAAGGGGGACGGGGGTGGCGTATAATTTTGACGCGCACTGTATAAGTAGTAAATATCAATCGTTTCAGGAAAGCAGAAATTGCCAAGGGCGAACATCATCTCGATCTTTCCGGAACAGGCGACGACTTCATCGATGCTTACCTCATAGAAATGAAGAAAAGAGAATTGGCAGGAGAAGAGCTCGGGGCTTTCAACGAAGAAAATCTGTGCGCCACGCTACTTGATCTTTGGGTAGCTGGAACAGAAACCACCATTTCGACGCTCCTCTGGGCCTTCATCTATCTGGCCAACCGACCCAACGTCCAAGACAAATTGAGAGCGGAGCTAACCTCTATAACGAAGGGTAATAGAAGAGTCGAACTCGCCGACAAGACGTCGCTTCCCTTTACGTGTGCCGTTGTGACTGTAAGTTACATGTTTTGATCTTAATGGACCAGAGGTTAATCAGGAGTCTCTCCGAACTGGAAATATAGTCAACTTCAACGTCTTTCATCAAACGACCTGTGAGACCCAGGTTGGAGATTATGTGCTCCCGGCAGGCACGGTCATCACCCCGCAAGTGAGCGTTATAACCATGGACAAGTCGGCTTTCAGCAACCCGCATGATGTGAGTATACCCGGCGAAAAGTCACTTCCCTTGTAATTTCAGTTTGACCCCGAGAGATACATAAACGACAAGAACCTAGAGAAGCAGGTGATCCCGTTTAGCCTAGGCAAACGGTCCTGTCTTGGGGAGAGTTTGGCACGCGCCGAGATGTTCCTCATCTTGGCTAACTTCGTGCAGAAGTACAGAATCTCACCACCCACAGGAAGTGGCCCTTTGTCAGAGGGGCAGCAGTCGCTCACGTCGATGCTGCGCAGATCGCGGAAGTACCAAATACTTGTTGAACCTGTGCACTGATGATGTGCCCCCTTCTGTGCTCATACTTTATTTACGTTGCATGCTATTTTTCGATTCTACTAGATGTCATGCAATAATAAATAAACAACATGGTTATGTGTATAGCGATACAAGTGAATCTTAAAGGGAATAAACTGTTTCCATATGGCAAGGGGCACGTCCTTTATACGGGAGTATTCGAACAATATAAGATTTATAAGATAACCTTCAACGTCTCACAGATTGCACTTTGCAGCGACATTTTTGCGAATCAGTTACCCGATACAAACAAGCCAATTTATAGCAAAAACTTGAAATCTTTCACACTATGTTATAGACACGTACTGCGAAGTAGTCCATAGGTTCACACGAACGGACATGGTTGTCCAAGTTCACAAGTGTTCGTAGCGGCGATTACCAGGCTAAATGTCAGGAAACCTCTGATCATCCAAATTTACCTCATCACGCAATATGCACGCATCTGTCTAACCGATAATCAACAGAGATTGATTCCTTGAATTGCCCACAATTTTTTAAATTCGCAGATTATCCTACTGAACGGCGTTTGGACGGTGGAGTCCGCTATTTTGAACGAAACGCATATCTACCTCATCCAAACCTAAAATAAAAACGTTCTTGTAACAAAAAATAAATGTGGAAATAAAGTCCCGTTTCTGCCTTTGCAGTGCACATTGGCGACCTTCTCTGATTTCTATTTCTGTAAAGTCAATCCTGATTGCTACTGCTTGTTCGTTGCTTATCATCCTGGACTTAACCTTTTTCCCAGATGTCCTCACTAATAAACATACGTCGTCATAGCCGTGCGGTGCACGGAATTGAGGTATAATTGTGGTGGCACCTGACATCAGAGACGCAACGTGCATTTACCTATTCACACAGGTCATTGAGCTTTTTTGCGCTTACGTAGAATATTTTCACGGCCGGTCGTTGGTTTTTGTGCCCAGGACAATGGGAATTAAAAAAGAGTCTCTTTTCAGAGATTATCCACAAATCCGGCATAGAATCGCGTTTGTATGGAAATCGATGTCATAAAGTTACACAGCCCAAACGAGATTGTCACCTGTTTCACCAGTCTAATGTCCATATTTCCAGTCAAGTTCTTGACGTTTTGCTGGTTCCTGGTTACTGTTTACTCTGTAGAGACCAATGATACTACTTGTTCTGATAGTGAAAAGAATGAAACGGCAACACAGAATGACCGATCTTCCGAAGAAGTACTTCGGCGGATGATTCCAGTTCATCAAGATCACAAATCGGAAGAGAACGGTATTTGAATGTCGCATGTTGTGATTTCGATATAATTTCTAGTGGACACTGTGCGCAATATGGCTCTGTTTGGCAACATTCTTGCCACTGCCGGTAGGAGTGATCGGAACATGACATCCCCTATGAAGTCAGCACCAACAGGTGTGTTGAACTCTGCCGCTAAAGATGTGACGAGGTACATTGGCAAGACTGACAATGAAGGTAATCTATTCGTCAGAATGATTTGCACGCTCTTTTAGATACTGTAATAGAGAGCCTCCTTGACATCCTCGGTAATACCTTGACAGGAATGGATCGGCTTCTTAGTCAAGCGCATGAAGCTCTTGGTGTCCGTTACTACATCAACTATGCGGATAAGAAGGACTGGCGATGATACTTACTCGTGACATTGTTAGACACTTGTGCTCTGAAAATAAATCTCTAAGTTTCTTTTCTCTTCTCGGCTCAAATTTCTCTGATTTTCCCCTTTCATGGTTTCGCTACAGTGGAGTCAATAGAGTCACGCTCTCCAAAGCACTTCTTGTATGTCAGAGAACATCCCAAACTCCAAATAAACGCGCCCAAAACAGGAAAATGTCTTTCTGAACATACTTTTAGAAGATACTTTCACAACCTACGTACTGAAAAGATGTAAAAGCGATGTTTGTTGTCGGATGAGTAGAATTCCTGGGAAGGACTTCTGAAAAGCTTACGGAAGCGTAGTTTGTCTAGACAATTCAAGAGTTTTTGTAGTACGTACGTCCATTGTACCCATCATCCGCACATACCGAATCCAAGAACGTTCCTGAGAACTGATGTTTCCTGTTCTTTTACGGGTTCTTCGTTAGGTCGTACCTCACTGGAGACAAGAAGAATAACTGGAAAGTTGGAAACGACAGGAAACGGCAAGTACGATGATAACAATGCGCAGCTCAGGAAAAACATTTTCAACTGGCGCATGAGAGTGTGTGTGGGATAAATTCCGCACGATATTAAACATGAGACCGGGGTGAAAATGCGAAATTGAATTTAAGAGCATGAATGAAACAGACACATCCACGATTTTTATTTCGAATCGGGTAACGCTGAGTTGCCCTCACAGCGCATTGGGTTAGATACGGTATTCGGCATCTTGAACTGGTCCATCTTGAACTAGTCTTGAACTAGACTAGACTAGACTAGAACTAAAGTAGACTAACTAGACTATATTTTACACGCGAACTTCGATAGTCAGTCCCATCCGTTATTCCCTCCCAAATTTACAGTAGTCATCGCAACTTTAGTAATTTGGTGGTGATGTTTCGTGTAGCTTTGGGTCTAGCGGTGAGTACGATGTAATGAGTATGATGGACAAAAAAAAATTTCGCTACCCATGAGAGAAAGTCGTTGGATAAACATTAGGGAAAACATGTCCGGAGGGCGAGGTTCCTGAGGATGTTATTTGTGTAGTACTAAAATAGTAATATAGTATTGGAAACGTTGTTGCGGAAAGCATAGGTGAGGTGAGTGCAATAATCATGGAACAGAAGTTTTCTAATTGAGTAGGCATAACTGTTTCTGAGCACTGGGTAGTGACACGGTTCTCACAAGGTTGGAATGTAATCGTAAATATCTATTCACTTCCATATATTTAGTTTTTTTAATTAATTACTACCGTACTCGCGTTATGACTAACCGCTCAACAAAAGGGCGTTTTTGCCAGTCGTCAAGAATTCGTGACTCGGGTACCCAAATAACGTCTTAATTGTGCATATTTCGTGGTACGCGAGCTGAACTTGTGAGTAGCGATTTTTCAACGCTTGCCTTTATCTAGATTTTTGCGCTATTTTACTACTTTTACTATTTACTATTTTTTTTCTGGAATATTCGTTTAGGACATAGTTATATGTAGATGATGAATCTACCCTTTATCCAACAGTGCAGAAACGCACTCCGCAATGTAAACATTCTCTGAGTACGTTTCTTGTAGTTATTTTGGTTAACAGATCCTCATTTGGAGCTTTATTACACTCCGAGGTTACGTGGCATAACACCGAATTGTCCTCATCACTGATTCTGAATTTTCACAACACATACGTGTACCCTTTTGTTTTGCATAACAAATAGAACATGTGAAACAAGTAGCCTTTGAATACTAACTACTGTAGCCTGTACACAGCTAAACAGCCCGTTATGTAAGTTAACGGTAAATTATGTAATTGTTTTTTTTTCTTTTTGCTGAATGCTGAAAAGCTTTTTTTACAACTTTTGTTTTGCAATTCGACTGAGGATTTTTTCACCTGGGGTCTTTTTTCACCTGGAGACTTTTTCGCCAACAACCTATTTTTAGTGGATATGGGTTTCGCCATAAAATAATCTTTATTTTTTTAGTTTTCCTCCTCTGTCCGGTCGAGACCAAAGTCCATATTTCATGTCTTAATTATTTTAGCATACTTATATCGTTTGTGCGGAAAATGTCCTTAACACTGTCTTTTATAAATACAATACAAATTCAACATTAGGTGCTGTATCTTACTGTAAGCGTAGCAAATACATACAAACCTGTGTATCAACATTGACTACTGTAAGCCTGTCCTTTTCTGATGAAAAAATAAAAGGTTGAACACTGAATCCGAAACACAGTCTTTTGTCGTTTAGGTCATGACAATGTGTATAGGACGTAAACGTCCACTCAATTCGCTTGTTGTAGTTTTTTGAATGAATGGGTACAATTGTTGAGTTCAAGGAAAGATCAACACATATTTTTCGTGTAAGCACTTCTGCGAGTATAAAAAAATGTGGTAGTCGTCGTAACAAGCGATTTTCTATTTGTACGATGAGCCCTTTCTCCCTGCTCGGGAAATAAAAAATTTTCCCTGGATTTCTGGGTTCTTGCAATGCAGTTGAATAGCCCAATCTCTGGTCTGATCTTTTCTTCTCCATTCAATTTTCTGTGAATAAAGATCCCACTGGTTTTTGCTGTAACCAGTATTTACAGGCGTAAACAGTCATTTAGTCCACTAATTGTCGTTTGAATTCATAGATCCTTAGTTTGATTTCTGGAAGATCAAAATTGAACCTATTGTGTGGCACTGGACCCCAGATAAAAGCTTACATCATACATCTGAGTTTGTTGGAACCAACAGGCCTCACGGAGCCAAAAAGACGTAGATCTAGCAAACAAATAATTAAACCCACACAGCAACGTAACCCAACGTTATCTTAAACTTTTCCCACAGTGGCGTGGTAGCGTATTTTTATGCAGAAATTTAATCGTTTATTACCAACTATTCCCGAGTGAAAACAGCTTAAATTCTTTCCCTACCATAAATGTGCTGAAAACGGTCCTCAGTAAAACCATGACAATGTAAAAAGTTGTCACCCGCCACTTTAGAGCAAAAAAAACATAAAATACCATAATCCCTCACTGCCTGGTTCTGCCTCATCCCAAAACTTGCCTTTACCATACGATAACCACGTTTCAAAGCCTTAACCGACATGTAAGGTTTCCAATCACTTTAAGACACCTCTCAATCACTTTAGATAGGTGAAGATAGGTAGAACTTCAGGAAATGGTTAAAGCAAAATCCTACGACTGTTTTGCTCTCACGCACAATGTCCTCACAGATGCTCGACTAATAAGCAGTTGCACCAAATGTTCTTCAGTTGTAACTATTTTCATAACAACCATCATCATGCTTCAAGGCACTAACTACCACATTGTAACTGGGACCTACAGTATCTCTGTCCTCTCCACTAATTGTGGGCGTCTCCATCCCGTCCTCAGCGACCTTTTATTTCTGGTTAGTTAAAAGAAACCGCGCTTTGTCTAAACACACCACCAGCGAGAAAACACCGTTTTCGCACGCGGTTCACGCCTCCTTCGATGGACGACAAAGCCACTAAAGGGGTATAAAAGAGACAGGTCTATTCAGAAGGACTCCGTTGATCGGAAGGTATCTAGAGGACGATGAACTCGACGGAGGACGCCCTTAGAGTAGATACTGAGAACTCGACTGCTGCGCTTATTATATTTATGGTAAAAACACTTCTAAAAAAGAAGGGATTTAACTATACTACTTCAGACCGCCGCTGCAGGAGTAGTAATTAATGTCTACGCTATAATGGTCGTGTTCTGGCTTCAGCTACAGAAGAACTCATTTGGAATTCTGTGTTTGGCACACGAAATTCCAGATGTCATCATATTGACGTCGTTCGCTATGTTCTGCGCTCCGGTCACCTACTTGTGAGTTTTTTCTAGATGACGGAGAAATATGTAACTAAATTGGCTAGATCAACTTTAGCATAATGGTTATGAAAGGTACAAAATGACATGTAAACAACAAAAAAAAACAAATGAAAGTGTAAATAGTGACAATACAGTAGCATTATCCTCTGTCCTCTTTTGCATTGTTTGCATTGAAATACAGGAAGATGATTACTGGAATAATTACTGGTAATTGGAATCATCTAGGATCAATTGGAATCATACAGTAAGCAGCCAAATGGGCTAGTTTTCTCCTGATAAGATTCCTATCAAAAGTCCAACTGACAATGCATCGCTGCTTTTAAGTAGGAAGTTGGTCTGTAAGAAAGTTTCTCACTAGACTTCCAAGGAATTCTAAGTATCACACTGGATAGCAGGTTCTGGGTGTCATAGCTCTGGTTTTTTGCAACCTAGGTCAGATACACTTAGACCACGAAAAGGTTCGTGTGAAAATACATTTCAATTTAGTCGCGGGAAAAGGCGTCTGGGACGACATGCCGTCTGGAATAACATTTCCCATGACATAAAGTCCAACAACCTCCGGATTATAAAAGTATCCAGACCAAAATAGAACATTTGCTTCTTCAGCCAAATCAACACCCAAAAGGCTGAAGAGTTGTCACGTCTTCTTGGTCACATTGACTTCATCGCCTGGAACATCACCGTCTACTCCCACGTCCACGTGGCCGTAAACCGCTTCGTCTCCATCTACCTCCCTCTCACCTATCGGAACACGTTCACAAAGCGGAACACGTGCATTCTCGTCCTTATATACACGACCTTAGCTACCCTGCAGACCACTCCGCTCTTCTTCGGTTCGTTGAGTGCCACAAATGAATTGCCAAATATCTATTTCCAGAAGGGTGCTACCTCTACTACATTCCCAGCGTGTACCTATGGAGTTTCTCGCCCACAGCTTGTGGCGCCGCGCTCCAAACCGGTGACATGTCCTTGGGCATCAGTCTGATGACCATAGTCATGGGAATAGACTTTTGCACCTTCTTGAAGATTCGGAAGACCATGAGGGCGATCTCTATGAATACGACTACCGAAGACCGGCGTCAGCAGAAGCAGGAGATCCGGTTTTACATGCAGGTAACTTATTCCTCCACTGGGAAGATCCACAACTCAATTAGGCTCTGGTTCAATCGACGGTCTACATTATCAAGAAGCTGTGCTTCTACGTCTTCTCCCGCTTCATGACAACCAAGTGGACCCTTTTCTTCTTCACCTTCTACGCGTGGATGATGTGCCATTTGCTGGATGGCCTCATTCTCATCATCTACAACTACCGGAAGCTGAAGTCTCAAAGCAGCGTTTACACCTCGTCTACGCCCATTTCAGGCGCACTTTCTGCCTCTCACACAGGAAGCAAAAGGTATTAGTGAGAGATGACGCGAGCCGGACATATCCAGTAACGGAGAATATATCACGATATGTTATAAGCACGATACGTTGACCTATCCTGTATTTGTTTTGTGGAATTTTGAATAAATAGATAATGAATGGGAGTAAATGAGAAGGGGGCATACACAAGGAGATTACCTTTATCATTTGAGCATAGGATAGCAGCAAGTAAAATATATTGGCGTGGCGGGAGCCTGAATGCCTCGACAGAGCAAAGCCGTCTAGTCGAGAAAATTGTTGATTTTTCGGTGTAGTTTTATTTCTTCCGGACGCGTTTAACACTACCTTCTAGAGCAAATCATTCTACATCGTTTGCGTAATATTTGGCGGCAGCTACTCTAGTACATTCTGTACAGACTACGATTGTGGGGTCAAAATTTGTGGATTCTCGCACCACTTTGTCCTATTACCAACGTTCAGTCTCATTCAGTCCTAAAAAGTACGTGCAGTATTAAACAAAACAGTGTTTTTCTGAAGTTCAAAGGCACGAAACTTTACTTACTTCAAATACCTGCTCTTTGTGGGAGCTTTGACGCACTGTATTGCAATAAACTCTTTTTGTACGTGCTCATAACAGAAAGCGGGACTTATCAACAACTGATGAATACTTGTTTATATTAACGGTGAACTTCCAAGAATAGTCTTGTGGATTTTTATAGTGGGAATGGAACGAAGAAGGTCATGTCTTTAAAGGTGAAAAAATTGTTTGCATGGCTTTGCTCTCTGGAAAATAAGCATCTACACCAAAACAGAAGGCAAAGCGGAGTAAGGTTGGATGCACATGTGCAAACAAAATAAAAATTATTGAATAATTCTTATGCAGGAGCTCAGGTCTGGAGAGTCTTGTGTTTGAGACTTTACCTTCCTCGCGAAAGAGTCTTTATAGAGATCCAGATGTGGCCATTCCATATATTCCATATCAAAGGCAGTAAAATTCCAACAACGCCATGTTTCGCCGTCAGCGCCAATCCTTTTCCCTTGTAGTGCACGCCTCCCGCTACCAGTGCTAGGGATCTGTGACTGTAGCTCATTTTTATTCAGCGAGAAACATACAAAATCACTGAAAACAATGGCGACAAAATACTTCATACTATATGAAGCTTAAAGTGGAACAGGAATGAGCATATCGCCGTGTAGAGTGCCGCGATCGTGATTGGGTAGGGACCAAATCTTAACGGAAGCGATGTGTGGAAATGAAAATTGTAAAAGGACGTGCCGATAATGGGTAAACTGACCACGAACAGCTCCACGAGAACTTGGTAGTAAACCAGCTCGTTTATCTGATAATCATTCATCAGTATTCCACCTACGCTGGCGCAGCTCACCTTGATAGTCCGTTCACATCGATTCAGCGAGTGCGCTGTAGTCTTGTTTACGTATTTCTTCAACTCCATTAGAAAAACCACAGTCATGAGCACGTTAAAAGTGGAAGTTATAGCGTCGAACCAGTGAAGTACTTGGACGACGTGGATGTTGATGAACTCGATGAATGCCATGGCTCCGATAGATGGCTCCTCCACTTCATTTATGCCGAACGCTATCCCGAAGAAGAGCGATGTTCCGACCACCACTACTCCTGACAGTTTCCAGATGCTCCTATTGAGCGTTTGGAAGTACTTGATTGGCCAACGCATGGCAGCCAGGCGATCGATGGCGACAAAAATGTTGCAGATGCCTATGGACACCTCCACTGAATAAGTAAGCACTCCTGTCCAGAACAAGAAATTGTCTTTCCGCCGCATGAATCCTGAAATTCCCATAGAATCCGACTACCAACGTGAACCTACCGAGAAGGAAAACGGTCATGTAGACACAGTGGATCAGAGCCACGATGGAGAAGGCAAAGTGCCAGCATACTGTAAGGATAACCGTGCTGGACTGGTTTAGTGTTTTTCGCCTTCGAAAAACGGTGTTTAACGTGAGTCCATTCACGACGTAGGTAACGAAAACCAGCGACGCCGATACGAAGTGGATCGATAAGAAGCTAACGTAGCGTGGCTCCATGGTGAACTGGCGCTGGCGGGATACGAAGCCGTGGGCTGGAAAGTCGAAAACAATTAAAGGGCCGTAATGAGGTTTTCGAGTGCGTGCACATGGTGTCTTATAGAGTGAGGCGATTGTGAGTTGTGGGGTTTCCGCAGATGAAGGTATGCCGGAAGGGAGCACTTTTGCCTTTTCAATTTGATGACTAAAACGGCAATTGTGACAACACAACAAAAAAGATATGAGGACGGTTCGAACTATGAAGGCATGTATACATTGGTAGGACATTGGTACGAAGTTTCATAGGGGAAGAACAGGTGACAAACTTCCTGCACTTTGCGTCCACAGCTGCTCCTTGTGACTAATCGCGACTGAATCAGGGACAATTTTATCGAGACGAATATTACCCTCTGCTGCTTAGAAACGTTATCGTTAGAAACCCTTTAATAGCATAACAAGCAAGGGAACGATCCTGCATCTACTGACGAAATAAATGTATTCAGTGAGATGTTTTCCATTTGAACGTTGTTTTTCCTCTGCTTGATGAATATAATTCTGAAGAAAATAGGTCGGTATTACGCACGGACGACCAGTCATGCGTGAGCAGTTAGGTAAGCAACATATATGTTTACTTTGGAAAAGAGTCCCAATTACGGGGAGAACCAACACGCGAGTCACGGTGTGGACAACAAAACCCTGGGAACAGTTAAAAGGAACTTTTATTCAACCCGTAACAAGACAGCGCGTAGTCACGACATCTAATTTTTCGCGGCATTTATTATTGGAAATTCGTATACGTCTAGGTTATCGCCTCTATTCGAGAATCGAACTTTCCTTGAAGTAGTCGTCAGGTGGAACACATCAAATACTACGAATCGAGTACCGTCTTTTGAAGTCCGGTTGTACACTGTGTTGTCGTCGGTTCTCCACATTTCGAAATCGAGGTCCACTTGCGTTCCTGCGATATCAAACGAAAACTTCGAAGAGTTCCATTTCTGAATAAGTTCTGCGACCATGTGCGTCCTTATGTTGCGCATGTCTTCGATCGTGATGTTTTGTATCTGAGACTGTTTTAAAAGCTCTGTGATGCATTCC
>JADLIF010001748.1:0-21203 GCA_016648015.1 Steinernema khuongi | reverse complement strand
TCCTTCCCGCCCAGATGCGTCTTCTCGATGATCCAGAGCTTCTTGTCGGCGGCGTGCGCCTCCTTCGTCAGCTTCAGCTCCTTCTTCAGCCGGTCCACCTCGTCCTCCACCTCCTTCAGCTTCTTGTCCATGCCGGTGGACTTGGCCACGAGGTTCGCAAAGTGCTTCTCCTCGAGCTCCATCCGCTTCCGCTCCTCCTCTATCCGCTTCTCGTAGCTGTTCACCGCCTCCTTGTGGTGGTCACGTTCTCTTCGAGTTTGCACCAGCTACAAGAAGGAGTAAGGGACTACTCAAGGATGCCTACCTGGCTGTGCAGGTACTTGTTCGTGTTCTCCATGATGTTCATGCGGCTGGCGAACTTCTCCTGCAGCGCCTCGAACTCGACACTGCGGATCTTCTCGTCCTGCCGCAGCTTGTGCTGCATGTTCTCCTTGTCGCGTTCCCAGCCCTGTTTCGTCGTTTGGAGCTCGCTCGTCAGCTCCTCGTTCGCCAGTCGCAGTTCGCTTACCTTCTCCTCTAGAGTGGCGACCTAGAAGAGGCAAGGAGTCAACCTTACTGTCCTCCCTGATGACCCTACCTTCGCCTTAAGAGCGTTGATCGTGTTCTGCTGGTCCGCAGCGTCGTTGGTCACCCTCTTGAAGCTGTAGGAGACGGCGGGGACCGAGACCGACGTCGACTTCTCTGAAACTCTGCGGTGCCACCATGATCTTCTCAGGCCACTCACCTTTCCCGTCCTCGCCAGCCTGCTTGCGAAGGGCGTCGATCTCCTTCTCGAGCTTCTCGCGCTCCGAGTTCCACAGGATCTCGCGGCGCTGGTGCGCCTCCCGGAGCTTGTCCAGGTCCAGGTGCGTCTCGTCGCAGCGCTTCCGCATCGTCGCCATCTCGCTCTTCGTCTTCGCGCGGTCCGCGTTGAACTTCTCCTTCTCCTGGTTGTAGATGCTCTCCAGCTTACGGTAGCGCGTTTCGAACTCCTTCAGCGTCTTCTGCTCACGCTCGATGTCCTGAAGACTCGCTGGATGATCTAGGAGAACAGAATGGGGACGCACCTGGATGACCTTCTTGGTCTCGCGGACCTCGTTTGCCAGCCGCTCGCACTTCTGCTCCTTCTCCTGGATGGTGCGGGTCTTTTCGGCGAGCGAGGCGCTCTTAGCTTCAAGCAGATGCTCCTGTTCCTTACTCCTGCGGAGCGAGTCGGTGACGCGCGCCTGCAGGTCCTTGATCTCCGCCTCCATGGTCTGCCGCTGCTTCTCCATCTCCACGGACCAGCGGTCCTCGGTTTGGAGGAGCTGGTTGGTCAGTTCCTTGTTCTTCTTCTTGTAGAAGATGATGTCATCGCGCTGCGACTCGATGAACGCCTCCTTCTCCTCGCAGAGCTTGCACCGCGCCAGCTCGTCCTTGTCCGGCGAGCGGCGCACGTAGCTCGGGTTGTTGAGCTTGTGCGCCTCCAAGAGGCCGTGAACGCTCCGGAGCTCGAGCATCACGTTGGCCAGCTCGGCGATGATGGTCGCCGCCGAGTCCTTGGTCAGCGAACGACGCCGCTCGTCCTTCTGCGCGTTGTCCATCTTCTCGATCTGCTTGCAGATCCGCGACGTCTGCGTCTCCACCGAAGCCAGGACCACGCAGCACTGTTCTATCTCCGCCACCGAGGCCAGGACGTTGTCCTCCGCCTGGAAAGAAGGAAGCAGTGGATGTGGAGGGGATAAGGACCTACCATATCGGCCCGGGGCGCGAAGGCGGTCGAGGCCCTCGTCTCGCATAGCTGCTTCTCAAGAAGGTCGCATCGCTGGCGAAGGGAGTCGGCGTAGGCGCCGTCCACGCGGCTCTCCTTGACGGCGCGCTTGTGGAGCGCGTTGATTCGGTCGTTGGCGATCATCAGCTGGTTGCTGAGGAGCTCGGCCTTTGTTGCCATCGCGATCAGCTTCTGGTTGTCCGTCTTCCCGAGGAGCTGCTTCAGCTCGGCCACCTCCGTCTCCAACGCCTTCGTCCGCGCCTCCTGCGCTCCGTTCGCCGTCTTCTTCTCCAGTTGTCGCGTCTGCTGGCCCTGAAGCTCGACTCCTGTCATCCCAAGTACTTCAGCGCCACCCACCTGGAGCTCAGAGTTGCGCTGCTCCAGCTCGTCGATGCGGGCCATGAGCCGGGCCACATCCCGCTCCCACTCCCCGCCTGCTGCGTGTCCGTTCGTCTTTCCGTCTTTGCGCGCCTCGATCTCGATGTCCAGGAGTCGCTTGGTCAGGTTCGCGTTCTTCTGCTCCAGCTTGGACACCTGCGCCGTGAGGTGCTCCACCTCGGACGTCGCCAGCTCCAGTTGCAAGTGGGCGTTCCCTTCGCTCGCGCTCCTCGTCATGGGAGGCCTCTGGCGGAGCTTCCCACTCACCGTCAGGTTGGCCAGCTTGTGGAGCAGCTCCTCGTTCTCGTTCTCCAGGTCGTGCAGACTCGCCCGCGTCCGCTTCAAGTCCTCCTCCGCGTACTTCAGCTGCTCCTTCAGGTCGTTCTCGCGCTCCAGCATGTCGCGCACCTGAAGATGTAGAAGTTTAGTTGAGGTTTGCCGAGATGGAGGCATTAAATTGTCCCCTTTCCCTGGGAGATTCTCCCACACTTACCTCCTTAGGAGTCGACTCCGTGATGATGGGGACAGTTACCGTGAGGGGAAGCTCCGCGCTCAGGCGCTTCTCTCGTTCGGCGCGCGCCTCCCTCCACTTCCTGTGGGTCTGTAGCTCGCGCACCTTCTCGTTGAGGAAGAAGACTTCGTCCTCGAGCTTGCACCGCTTCTCCTCGGTGGACTCGAGCTCCACGTGGAGTCGCACGCTCACCTGGAAAGAAGCCATTGAAACGAGAGGTTTTGCGAACAAGCAGAATAGGAAAGCGGACATTTAAAGTGGTCGTAACTCACCTCCTTGGCGATGCGGAGCTCCGACTCCAACTCCTTGACCCTAGCCGTGTCCATCTGCGAGGAGGTGAGGCCTTCTCCATCGCCCTTCAGCTCGACGATCGCGCGGAGACGCTCCTCGGCCGAAGCACGCGCCGCCTCCGCCTCCTCGCGGAGTCGGTCCGACTTCCTTAGTTTGAACTGAAGGATGCGGCAGTTCTTCGCGTTCTGTTCCAGCTCGCGCTGTAGCTCCCGGAACTCCTCGATCTCCTCTTCTCGGTACTGGTCCTACAACAAAGGGGGTAAGAGGGAAGAAAGAAGCCGGGAAGGACGGAGAAGACAAGGAGGCACTGACGCCCTCAAGCATCGCGAAACCTAAGGAGCAAGACAGGGCGAGGAGAACGAATTCATGACGGAAGAGAAGATGCCCTCAACACCTTGCGAACAGGGACAAGTGGAAAAAGGAAAATTCGTGTCGGGACCAATAATGAAATTCTGTTTTTCCTTTAGGGTGCTTCTAGGTGTTGGAATTCCTCTGATTCTTTGGAGCTGGAAGTTCCAGCGACAACAAAAGCTCAAGGGCAAGAGGAACATGTCTGCGGCTTCAACTGCTGTACACGACCCCTACAGTACCTGCATCTCCTCGATCTCTTGCTGGAGGTCTCGGCTCTCCGCCTTAAGTGCCTCGTTCTCGGCAAGCATCTCGTCACAGAGCTGCTCAGTGGCGCGGAGCTTCTCCGCCATGGGGGTGTCGCTCTCACTCGAGAACGCCTGGCTCGACTCCTGCAACGACTTTCCCTGAGTTTTCTACGCCTGAAGAAAGGTCCCACCTGCAGCTCCCTCAGCTCACACTTGAGCACGGTGTTCTCGTCGCGATAGTCCTGAACCAGGTTCTCCGCCTCGAGGAGCTTCTCCTCGAGCATCTCCACCAGCGACTCCTCTCCGTCGGTCTCCTTCTTCTGCTTCCTGAGCGTCCATCGCTGCCGCTCCTCCTTCAGGTTCGAGATCTGGTCCTGGAGCCGCGCTATCTCCAACTTCAGGCTCTTCACGTCGTCGGGCTCCTGCAGCGAAGTGTTAGATGGGTCTCCCCGCGGGGCCTACCGTAGAGGTGGGGGTCATCGCGCGGTCGTCGTACTCGATGGAGCCGGAGACGGCGGTCACCATGGAGCGCGTGTCGAAGTTCGACGCCGACGTCACGCTCTCCAGGCTCTTCGCGCTGCTGAGACCCTTCGAGTTGGCCGACTTGAACGACGCCACTGATACTGCGTCCGTCGCATCTGGAGGAGAAGCAGAGGATTAAACTGGATCCAGAATATCGGGACCCAAAACCCAAAAAATTGGACCCAAAATCTTATGGTTATGGTCACATCGATGAGAGGTCCTTTAAGAGCTTTGTCGCTATTGTCATCTATCTGTTCAAGTGTCACTGGAAGTGATCGCAACTGTGAGTTTTTAGGGTCGGGTTCGAGTCCCTCTTTAGGAAGTCTTTTTACCAAGTTTTTTTTTGTGATTTTAAACAGCAGATCGAAGCTTGTTATATTAATATCGGATGTCGACGCTTTCCCTTGAACGGCTGGTCCTCCTATACGGTGGTGGACCTCTTATTGTGAGTGGGGCATTGTAAAGGGAATCAGTGAAGATAGGTCAATGATATGCAGTAAGCTGTGCCACTGTGGAAGAATAGGCCCGAAATATGTCTTTGTGAAGGTCCGTGAAATCGGATTGCGGACACGCTAAACGAAGTTATCCACGCTATAATGAGCCTGGAAATGTAATTTACCAGCCACAATTTTCCCTCGAAACCTCGTGGAAATCAGGATTTTGTCTGCAGAGTTAACAGAACTACTCTTTAAAACAAAAAAAAAATAATAAAAAAAACAAAAAAAATGAAAAATCCTGGAGGAACCTACCTTCTTGTTCTGGACCCTCGTCCGGGTTTTGCACCTTGTCTCGCCACGATTTTCTGCGTTCCTTCTTGGGAGCGGCGCCGGTGGGCGACGTGGCCGCCGTGGAGGGCACGGGGAGCGCGGCGGGACTCTCATCGTGCTTGGACCGGACCCGGAAGCAGTGTTTGCACCGGTCCTTCAGGTACGTCTGCGGCTCGAACCCGTTGCAGACGGCTTCGGACATTGACGCCGCTGAAATTGGCTCAATTAAGTCAATAAAAACTAGGTGAAAATAGAAATGAACCAAAATTACGAGAAAACGAAAACGCGTGGACACCCCAATTAAATTGCGTGTTAACAAATATGGGCTCCCGGCACGATCTTCCGAATGCCGAGATTCATCATCCCCAACATCCCACAGCAAAAATATTTATTTTTACATATATTTACATTAAAAATTTATATAAAAAATATCCTAAATTACACTGGTAAAAGCATAAATAAAAAAGCGCTTAAATTAAATTCATAAAAAAATAAATAAGTGGCAGATTAAATGCCGCCCTATTTCTTTTAATTAATTCTATTAGTAAATCTATTAAAAAGTGACACAGTTAAGTGTTAAAATTAAATAAATGAGCTCGAAAAAATGTTTTAAAAACCGCGTTAAATAAATTTAAAAAACGATAATTAACGAACTTCAAAATTATTTTTGTCTCCAATTTTTAATTAAACCAAAATTAAACGCCACGTTCACCACTGCGGGGTCGGTTTCGAGTTCAAGAAACCGATCGCGCGAGACGAGAGGGTGATCGGGAAGCGGGGGGCGGATCGCGGCGGGACGCTGAGTGCGCCCTCGGCTGAAGAAAAGTTTATTGCGATCGGAGGAGTCGAGATTCGGCCGGATCGATCGGTCCCGAGACTCTCGGCACAAACAATAACAACGCGTGTTATGACGTTTCGGAAGGAACCTGGGCCCGGGAACCGAGTTTATGGTCCCGAGACGACGTCGTTGTGGGACGCAGCTCTAGTTCCGGATCGGGGGAGGATGTGTCCGTGCAACTGTTGGTGATTGATTTTGGATTAAACTTAGCTCGTGTAGCGAAGGCGATTAATTTTGGAAACATTTTAAAAGTGGTGTTGGTTCCTGAGACTTCTGCTCTCTAGCTTCTGATGTTCTTAGAATTTTAGAATATTCCAAATACTTCAATTATTTAAGTAATTCTTAAAAATGAAAATTGAATGAATTGAATAAAAATAGAAGTTGATAAACTCAACTTCAATCTAAGGGGACAACAAAGATGAGTTTGGGATTTCTAAATGCTCTTCTAATTTACATAATGAAGCAGAGAAATAAAAATACACACTGCGTCTCAGAAGTGCATAGGGAATAGGGAACTCACGACTCATTAAAATTTAATAAGATTTAATTATAGCTCCACCAGCAAGAAATCAATGTCGTCAACTCTCAATACTCGCAGATGAAAATTTTAAAATAAAAAACTGAAAATTTTCAACGCCCGTGTTCAGAGAATTTTGCGTACTTTTAATACAAGTACTTCCCAAGATAAAAAAAACTACTCACAGAAGCAGCATTGGTGCGGGACGCCG
Source organism: Steinernema khuongi (assembly GCA_016648015.1). Lineage (NCBI taxonomy): Eukaryota > Metazoa > Nematoda > Chromadorea > Rhabditida > Steinernematidae > Steinernema > Steinernema khuongi. The sequence goes on along the minus strand of JADLIF010001748.1, from coordinate 14,843 downwards.
CAGCTTGTTCATAATTTGTGTCCTTTAATAAAAAAATAAAAAGAAATGAGGCGTCTCAAGTGGCGGAATTTTTTAAAATAAGAAATGTGGTGTAAATAATTAAAACATTTAATGATTTTATATTACGGAAATCCAGGAAGAAGTTGCAAGTTTTTTCATATCTAAATTTTAAAAAATGTTTAAATAAAAATGTTAAAAAAAACAAAAATGATAAACAATATAACATCAATAGATAAAGTGAGGTTATTGGCACTAACGACAGCATTTTAGCCCAATTTGTCGTCTGGTTTGTTTCCTTTACAAAAATAATATGCAATTTTTGCAACTGCAATGGAGAGGTCAAAAGTCGGGGGAAGGAGCTGCGGAGAAGGAGTGCATGACTCGAGGGAGCGAAGATCGCGGAAATCAAAAAGCGGCCGCTAATGAAGAGAGAGGCGAAACGCGAGAAGAATCCGGCGAGGGAGTGCCGGCGGTCAGCGCGTTGTAAGGACGCGGTTCCGTCATCGTCATTAGGGGCGCGGGTCCCGAGGTGATTAATGGAAGCCGGAGCAGGCGACAGCCGTGGCTGAAAAAGACGGCGCACTGTCTCGCGGCCGGATCGACGGCAAACAAACGCGCAGATCCAGTCCCGCCGCCTCTCGAGCCGAGCTTCTTCGCGGCTCCCAAAGAGGGACTTCGGGGCCAAGAAGTTGCGCGGGGGCGAACTTTGGCTCTTTGAGGATATAAAGACATCATACATGGAAGTGGTGATTTACAAAGTTAACTGGAAATGTTCAGAGGAAGCCTGAGCCTTCTTCATCGAGAATTTGGGACTTTCTTTAGAATCTAATCCAGCAGGCTTAGAGTGTCTTCGTTTCTACATTTTTGGAGATCCAAAAACGCTTGCGGAAACTTCTTTGCAAAGAAGGACACGAGAGCTATAGTAGAAATCCAATTGAAAGACGTTCAGAATCCTGCCCGACCTACTAGAGACGCCCATGGAGGTTCTCTCGCCTTCCTGGGCGAAAAAGATACCTTTGGATCACCATCGCAACTATCGGGGTTCTTCATCTCAATCACAATGTCAACAGAGAGGCGACTGTCCTGCTGCTTCGTGGCCGCTGGACAGCACTGGACGTTCCCAGGAGTTTTCCAACTGCAGTAAATTTTGAACGGTAAAGTTCTTGATCCAGAAAAAGAAACAAAGTACGTAGTTACCCAGAAACATTTAATTAATGTTAAGATAATTGTTAACCGTTTTATAGGTGACGTTACAGTCCGTAGGTTTAGTCTTTGCATTGTGCATACATACTCTTTTTTACTGCTACTGACCGAAGTCACTAAGGTTGCGTGACCTGAAGGAGTTGTGAGACGGCGAGGAGTCAAGAGTAAATCCGGATTTCCGATGTTGACAAGGAAAGTTCAAAGCGGACTGTAGTGCCTACGTGCCTATCGTAAAGGCGAAGCTTCCCAAAAGCATTTCGGCCCAAATTACAGAGTTTTGAATAGCTTATCGTGAGGATAACTTGGAATTGAATGAGCATAGCTAAGGCGCTCAGCTGGCTAATTGGTAGTGGTCAAGTACAGAATATCAGCATGTAGGTTCCAGATCGAGTCCGGTAGGAAGAAACCATTTTTTCAGGTTTATATCTACTTCTTTTTTTGTTTCTCGCGCGATGAAAGGATCCGCGCGGGAGAGGACGTAGCCCACGAGCGGGGGCAGAGCTGTCAGGAGGGCGACCGCAGGAATGTGACACCTTCCCGGGCACGAGAGATCGCCTTGGCAGCCGGGCCAAGGGCAGCAGCTGGGTGGGCCGAGGGACGCGGTGCGCGAAATCGCAAAACGTTGCAAAACAAGCTGTGCAAACAGAGCGCGCCGAGTTGTGGAGGCGCGTCCAAAACACGGCCTGCTCGTCACGGGACCGTCTTGTCACAGGCGGACACAAAAACGGAGCCTGTGACAAGTGCACTCTGGACTGATGTGTAGCAGGCTGACGGGCTGTCCTGGGAAAAACAACGTCTGGCCTTGAGGTGGGCTTCCGAGAAGGTTCGACGAGGTTGCAAGTGGGTGGTGTCGGATTTCGAACTTTGTGGGTTCAGGCTGTGCAACCGTTTTGGAGGTCCTCTTCACTGTTAGAATAAGGTGGGTCTTTTAGGGTCCAAGAAGTAAACGACGGGAGTTTAGCAGCCTCTAACCCTCTTCTTCCATTCGGGAAAGATAAGGAGGTCCTGAGGTGTTGGAAGTGACCTCCTTCTGCAGCCTTAGACCGAAGCATAAACAAACGAAACGGGGACTACCTCCTAAAAACACACCAAAACATCACTTCGGGACCTCCTCCGATCTTCGAACACGTTCGTCTTGGAACTCTTGCGGTAGATAAACATTATTTTTCGTCGGATACTCCAGAAACGACGGCGGATGAACGATGGCTCCGAGACGCGCCAACCGCAGGGTCCTCCTCCGGCAACAAATCAATTCTCGATTCCATTAATCATCGCTGCAGAGTTTCCGAAAAAGAGGCAAACCCTTCGCACTTTTTTGTGTTTTTGCGCTCAAGAGCTCTGGGAAGTCCTGAGGGCGGTGATGGGGCCGCTGAGCGGATGGGACCTCATGACTTAACCTTCTCGTCTATGTGTGTCCTTTTGACTAGTGGGACTAACGTCTGTCTGTCTAGGAGTCTATCTGTAAGTAGTCTGTCTACGATTTTGTAGAATGGAGCCAGGGAAACCCATGGAGTTCCATTATGGTAGAAAGGGGCAATTTCTGATATTTTTGGTTCATTTTGTACCTGATCTTAAGGAGTCTCGTCCGGTCAGGCCTGTCTAGGTGTCACCACCTTAACACTTTCTCTGCACTCAATATTTCACACAGACAAAGTCTTGAAAGCGTTACATAAAGAATAGAAGTAGCCGAACGTCGAAAGTGTTCCAAAAGTCCTATTTTCCGGTATCTGGCTAATACTCCTATTATGACTCAGGGCTGATGATGGTGGTGCCTTTGCTTTGTCCACAAACTAGGCCTCTGCGAAGCAACTCAAAGCAGGTGTGATTGAGCTGATGACTAATAACTCTTCTAATGATATATGTTTTACAGGGGAAATGATGAAATAGACTCTCCTGGCGGGTTCGAAATCTCGGATAAGGGCTTGAGGTATTGAGCTGTGGGAAAATGTGGGCCAGCGACACCTTTGTTTGCAAGGGAACGTCACAGTTTCGTCATAAAACGTCATTAGATAACAGAAATTCACACGAAAAGGCCTAGAGAACCTCCCAAAGAAACTGAAGTTATTAAAACTCTTGGGCTCATGGTGAAGGTCGACTCTCAGCTGGTCCTAACATCTCGCGACGTTTGGCAGCACTATTGCACGTAACGAATACGTCTTCTAAAATCCATAGAAGGACTTATGATATCGCATTTCGATTTTGGCCTGTTTTGCCCTTTCCAATCCACTCTTGACGCTCGTGGTTTCACTCGTGACTATCGTTCGCTTCGAGACAATTGTCGGGACAGCCCCCACTTCCACGAAACACCTGCGCCACCTCATAAGAAGGTGAGCGGCCGACGAACTCTTTCCCAAGCAGGTGAGTCAGAGCCCTGCAGAGGGGAGGGGGTCCCACAAGGAAGAAGGCGACTTCCTCTTACGTCTTCTAGATGGCGCTCGCTCAATTTCACCCTCCCTCCCAAGAAGCCCTATCGCCGAGATTCCCAAGCCGTCAACACCCCTCCGGATGAATCACCGTCGTGGGTGCGCGGCGTGTGGCCTCCCGGAAGCGCGCTCTAATTGGACTGGCGGCGGCTTTGTGCCAAGTCGGATTTCAGAAATCCAGCCGTCCTCTGTTTTGACACTTTCCCCAGACGCATTGATCGTCCGCTCCGAACAAGAAGGAGAGCGCGGCGCGAAAGCCGATAATGGCCACGTGAAGAAATCAAATCCGAAGTGCCGCGGAGGAGGACAATCGCCCGGAGGGTAATTGGGCCGAAAACAAGCGGCCCGCCGAGATGAATGACATCAGATAGGACGGCGGCGGCAGCGAGGATTAGCAACGCGGATGCACCGCCCGAGCAGCCAGCTGTCCTCCGGGAACCCGAGCCGAGGGGACAGGTAGCCGCATAATCGAGAAGCAGCCCGATGTGAGGGTACTCTGGACGGAGGGTGTTCGTGGAGGGACGGCTGTGGTAGAGGGGTGGATCGAGGGCTAATGTAGCGAGATTGGAGTGACCGGGAAGTAGCAAAAAGCAGCAAAAAGGGACCTTAATCACTGAAAGGTGACCATCTATCCAATGTTGCCGTGGTTGAGATGCAAAGCTACAGATCACCGCGCGAGAGGCCACAGGTTCGAGTCCGGCTAGAGGAATGTAGTTTTTTCCTCATTTAAAAAGCTCCTTAGCTCCTTCCCTTTGCACCCGAGATCGATACTACACGCTAATTAAGGAGATTACTCGATCACTGCAAGACCTGCACGGTCAGAAGAAGGAGGTGTTTACGAGGCGCGGGGTGATCGATGAGGGATGAGGCCGCGGGGGAGAGGAACACCCGGAACGTGGCGGAGGATCCACGTGGCCAAGGAGGCGAGTTAGCCGCGCGGCGACGAGTGAAAATAGGGAAAAGAGTTAATCCGATTTTCGACTCAACAAGCGAAACGGCCCTAGGGCCATAGGCCGCCGCTGGAAGGCGGGGAATGAGACGACGGAGGGTGAGAAGGTGGTCTCTGAGCGATGGAATTGTGGGAAGCAGGATGACCAGTCGAGCCGAAAAATTTATGATATTTCCCTGTGCGTCAGTCCTGCCGCAGATTTATTTAGGGCGCTTTCCGGATTGTAATTGTAGCATTTGGTCAGAGCCGAAACTTGGAAATAAAAATTAAAGAAGAAAAAAAAACAAAAGCAGGCCAAAATAGAGGCCAAAATGTCAAAATAGGACTGATTCAAATAATTGAAGACGTTTGGGGTCTTTATCTACTATCATAAAACACTTTGCCTTTGCAGTAAACATATCGCTGCCAGATACCGTATTAAACCAAGTTTAAACCACTTAATAGAGCTACCACTTAATAGTCGTTATCGAGCTGAAAGGAACCTTTTACGTTCAAAGGCTAGATCTATCACAATCTCTGAGAGGCATTTGATACAAATCTTGATTGGCATTAGGTGGGCAAGAAGACGACCAATGAATGGAGTAAATCCTCAAAATATTAGCAGCTAATACTGTGGCTTGATTGTAAATTGGAAAGGTCGAAAAGGTCCCCTCATCAAATTGTTCAAAACCCTCAAGTTTTAGGCAATTATATAGCCCGGCCACTAAAGCCTTAAAAGGTCCTATCGCGATAGACACTGACCATCACATGCTCCAACCCACTAAGCACGCTGCAAGAGACAAAAGCCCAATCGCCCCACTCGATTGGCGACAAGAATAAGGAGTCAATCCGATTTGCGACCCTGGGGCTCTCGAGGGAGGCGGAGGGGCGCCGCGATGACCTCTTCGGCCAACAGCTGACTTGGCACGGAGTCCGAGCGGACGACGCTGTTTACCTGCGCGGCCTCTCGAGGCTTCTTCCGCGTGTATCATGTCCCCCCGGCGGCGAGGACAAACAGAAACCGGAGCCTCCTTGGGCCCGTCGCGCGCACTATGACATCACGGCTAATCAGCTAATGAGGCGTTGCAGGACGCGCCTTAGCCATGCATGGGATCACCTGGGTTGAGCAGAGCCCCGATTAGCCAAGTAGCCTACCTCCGGTGCGTTTGTGTCTCGAGTGGAAAACGGCTTTTAGCAGCCGGCTGCTCCGGTTATGAGTGGCGACGAACATGGCGTTCCCATGAATACTTGAGCGACGGTTAGCACGGGCGAGGAAGTTCAAAATATTTATTTAGGACGTTCCTCGGGGGCCTCGGCCGAGGAAATGGCATTTGCGGAGCGCCTTCGGCCCGGGAATCGGCCATGTGGCGCGCGCTTTTTTCGGCGATCGCATGCGATCGGAGGCAGTTTCGCGGCCGAGATGTTAAACTTGAAGCCGCCGCGCTTCGGCTAGGGATGGTGGAGTTGTAACGCCGCACGCTTTCAACTTTAGTTATTTGGCATTTTTCTAGGTTGAAAATGTTTGGATCTTTGGAACGTCAGTTTCCCTATTTTTTTTACTGTACAAAATAAAAAATTTTGACTGCGTCCCGATACGAATCCGGTCCCTGAATTAGGGCTGGAAAAGAGCTGTGCAAGGTTCCACTTTCCCTTGGTTCCACTCTGGCCAGTAACAAGAGTTTAGCTACAAAATGGTCTTGGCACGAAAGGTATTGTTTTCACGATTGTTCCTTTGGGGTTTTGGTTGGAACTTATGGTTTCCGTAGTCAACAGCCCTACACTCTTAAAGTGGGTATACTACGGTAGCTCTACAGCTTCAAGTGGGTCCCGCACGGAATGCACCTTGTCTACGAACGTTGCGTAGAAGTCGCTACAGTAGATGAGGTGGAGGAATAGACAAGGTCCTGACACGATATGTAAGAGCAACTCTGCGTTGTGGTTTTTAATTTCGTTTCGAAACCCACGAACAGTATCGCATATATCTTGGGGGGGGGGACCCTTGAGCGCGGCTGCGCCCCTCTGGTCCTGGTTGGAACCCTTTATGCCGTAGTCCACTACCTTCTACTCCCCAAGTGGGTTAGTTTTATCCTAGCTCTACAGCTTCAGGCTCCAGCCATCGTCCAATGTTTTCTCCCCTTTATCTGGAGGAATCCCAAAACCACTCGATCCTCCGAATCCCCGATCCCCAGCGAGATTATTGTTGTCGCCGGGTCCCGCACGGAGGCACCTTTCGCGGCGAGATGCGGGCGGCGATAAGCCCGGGAAGGGGTCGCGTGCGAATTCGTCGATTTCTCCGCGGCCGACAGATGTCCTAACGAATCCAATTCGGAACGTTTTTTGGCTGATTTCGCCGCCGCGATTCTCATTTCTCGTCTTTGGCGCCATTAGCGCCGCGCGGACGCATTATTCCGCTTTCCGTTCGGCCGGACGACTAATCGAATTGCGCCTTTCATTAACTTTTCCGCCCGATCTTTCCGGGCCAAGTGGGTCCCGCACGGAATGCCAACTCACCGGCCGGGACTCGTAAATAGACCTTCGTAGGTCGGTTTTTGTGTTTTACATAAAATCCCTTCGACCCTTAGCCCTGTGGGTCCCACGCGGAAAACAAATGCACCTACCGTACCCCGATAAAAGCCCCTTTTAAATAAACTCACCTCCGCCGAGCGGGGTACCGTACCCCGCGAAGTAGTTCCTCACGAGGGTACTGTCATCGCTGAGGAGTCCGAAGCGGGAGAAGAAGCGGACGAAGTTCAGGAAGGAGGGCATGTCGACTTCGCGGCGGGACCTTCCCGACTCAGGCAACGGCAAATCGCATTTCTGCAAGGGAAGTCGCGAATCAGGAGCGCGTTTCAATAATGCATGGGACAAAGCGAGGAGAGTGGCTCCGCGCAACAGCCGACGACTCACTCGCGCGCGCTTCCGGAGCCGAGGGGCGGACCCAAATCTGGCGACGCTGGGGATTACGTGTCCGCCACGCTACAAAACAAGGCACTCTTCGGGGGACCCCTGGGTGTGGTCTTGCAGGGAACTGTGGCACCTCAGATTCCAGAAGAGGTGGATCAGTGAGGGGAGAGCTTCAGAGATGCGTCTCCAGGAAGGGCCTGTGATGGGAGATCAGGATCTCCTTGACGTGTTGAGTGTTGTGGAGAGTATAGGCAGAACCAGGCAAGGACCAAGTCGGAGCACGCTCTTTTGAGTCATAAGTGGACACTGTCGAGGGCTTGTGAGAGCAGCACGGAGCGACACCTCCACCTCCACTCAACTCACTTTTATGTATGCAATATTAATGCAACAGAGACACCTACTTGGGCCATGCCCGCTTCCAGAGGTTTTGTGCAGGAGGAGCCTGTTTTAGAAGTAGCAAAACGGTATCAGTGAGGAAAACCTGTGGAGCTGGGAAGATGGGAAATTATTGAAGGGGGATTCCCCGACTTCTAAGTAGTTTTAAGTGTTGTGGGAGCACTTCGCCTCAAATAGGAAAGCTCACGTTCCCAGGAATGCTCAACAGTGACCAAAAGAAGGCCGAATCACACTCCAGGAAGGGCTTCTGATGTGGGTAGGACAATCGGAAGAGTTCTCCCGTCTAAGGAGAAGACTGTTGACGAAAATAAACAGGAAAACCAGCGATAAATCAGTCTTCGGGACCCTGAGTGGACGGACTGTGTTCGGAGAGCTATGGGGTCAGTGTGAGGAGGAGCAGCTGGCTTTCATCCGAACTACCTCCAGTCACAAACTACACGTTGGCGAAAACAAGAAAAGCTCCTACTTTAAGAGGATCGGCTTTGGGAAGGTTTCGGATTCTAGAAAGATCCAGCAAATCACCATGATGTGCACATTCCTTCGCTCTCCTCTTTCAGGAGGAGACTACTTTAAGGGAACGCTCTTGTCCCCTTCAGGGGTCACGGTGTTGGCCAGATTGAACACCAGACGGCTGGATCTACTTCGGGTGTCCGAAGAGGCATAAACAAGAGAAAAACAGCGATTCTTTGGGAGGCTGATGAAAGAGGTCACCAGAGCGGAAAGGTAGAAAGTTACAAGCAGAAGAGAAGACGCCACCACCCCGTTAGAAGGATTCGAATCTTTAAGGGGAATGGAATCTAATCTGGAAAGAGCTCTTTAAGGAGAGCAATTCTGGGATTTCACCTTGGATTTCATTCCCAGAGAGCATAAACAAGTGATGCATTAGCAAAGTAGCTACCATATCGTGGTGTCCTAGTCCACATTCCATCATAGGCTCGACTCTATGGACCCGTGGAGATGAAGGACCTGAGGCCTGTGCTATGCTCTATTTTGGATCCGGAGCTCAAATCATCTGACTAAACTAAATGATGTGAAGAAGCCTTCCACGGCCATGAAAGACGGAAATCTACAGAAGGATCACTCATTTGGGAATATCATAAGCTGACAGGTGTGACCATAGCTTCAGGAAGGAGAAGATCTCTCCTTTGGGAAGGCCACTAGAAGTAGAAGAACACAAGAACTCTTGTAGCTAAGAAGACTCTCTTCTTCTATCTTCTTCTACTTCAAGTCTCCGAGTGGAGGGAAAAAGCCATCGAAAACAGGAAATCAAAGTCCATATTAGGACAGATTCACGCATGTTGATGTTGACATGCGACGTTTGGAGACCGAGAAGGAAAGCTCGGCCTCCAGAGCTCCTACTTCACGAAAAGACCACTGGCGAAAGCATGGAAAAACAGGAAACCCGAGATGTCCTTTTGAAAAGTCAAAACAGACGTGTCAGGCACTTATCGTTGGCATGTTTACGGGACGTGGATTCCTGGGAGTGCTTCCCTTCTTGGCCAGGACAGTGCTGCACGAGAAGGAAAGGCATAAAACGGGGATATCGTCGTGAGACCAACTCATTAACATGCATATGGAATTTTTTCTAAGGTCAATTGACGTGGATACAAAGGAGCTAAGGGCCCGGCCAAAGATAGCCAGGTTGTCCAGAGCCCCAAGCCAAGAAGGCAAGGTCCAACAGACTTGAAGAACCAAAGATGGCCGAAGGAGGACGTTTAGGCGCATCCGAATTAGGGGTGTGACACACAGAGGGAGTCGGACGGAGAGCGGCGGGGTTAATTGCTTGTTGACGACTGGACGCCGAAACATGAGCCGGGGTCCCAGCCTTTCCCCGCGAGACGCCTCCTACTAGAGGACTGTGAGGCGCGACTCCCGTGACGACAGAGCGCCCAAAATAGACGCTGCGTAGGTCACGCACTGCTCGGGTGCCTTGCAAACGTCACTAATCGCCGACAAAGCCCGGATCTCCTTGGAGCAAAACAAACGCGAAAATAGCGCAATCAGCCACGCGACAATTGTGCGACGTCCTAGGAAGGTTGTCCTGATTGTCAGGTCCAGAACCGTTCTAACATGAGGATCTTCTTGAGAAGGGGGATAGGAGAGATGTTCAGATTGATTCTCCAGTGGCAGATGTTCCGGAGGGAGTGAGGGACATCGTTGGAGGCTGGATTGTCGCCTGAAGTGAGAAAGGGCCACATGTTGCAAGTGGAACACGTGTCAAAGTTGGGAGGAGCACAGTGGGGACATACTTTTTATGAATAGAAATAGTATGGTTCCGGCAGGGATCGAACCCGCGAGCAAAAAGTGGAAACTTTCGGGAGTTTTAACTCCAGGGTTTGATCCCTACCCGAGGCATGTGGTTGTGCATATGAATGATTCCTTGTTTCAATTTTTTTGCATTTTTGTTTAGAGAAAAATGCAATGACTAGGGATCGAACCAGCAGATCTAACGTGCTATCTGCTGAACCTGTAAAATAAACGATTAGAAACGCGGCAAGTAAAGCAATCATCTGGTGACCCGACTGCCTGCAAGAAGAAAGCGTTGTCCCTTTCATTATAAAAAGCAGGGCCGCGCCCGGAGTCGTACCAGTGAGCAAAATGTGGTAGTTTTTAGGAGTTTCCCTTCGCGGGTTCGATCCCTACCGGAGTCATCTTATTTTATTGACAACATATTAATGGTGTATATGATATTTTTTGTATTTTGTTTGTTTTTAGTTCTAAGAAATATGCATGAGCCCCTCAGAAATGTTGAAAAAAAATAAATGACTCTGGCGGGGATCGAACCTGAGCATCGAAACATCAGTTTCAGTGTTGCTTTACATCGGATAAGCCTAGAACAAGAATGGAATGGGAAGGTCGAGGCCAGTTTGAAGACTCCTTAAGAAGTAGATCCCTGAGAAGACACCCATGACACTAGCCGATAAAACTGAACAATTGGCAAAGAAAAGAAGATGAGCTGAAAGAGGAAACCTCCAAAGACTGCGCTCGCGTGTGCCTCAAGGTACTCCCGACACGACAGAGTGTAACACACACATCTGTTGCAGAACGGCGCATAAACACACCTTTGGCGGAGCCGAGCGTGTTCCGCTGCAGCTGCTGCAAATTGGACATTATCGGGCAATTGGCTTCTTGAGCATCCAGATGGAAAATCGCGACTCGGACACAATTTCTCATGGAGAAGAAGCAGTTGTCATGAGGTGCGCGCTTAGAGCTTCAGATGACACGTGACACAAGACACACAAGTAAGCAATACGCTGTTTGTATGTACTTCAGCTCCCTCGGGACCGTCGATATCAGGCCTGGGAAAGGGGTCCAGGGGAGTCGCCAGGTTGGCGACGGTTCCCGATGTCGTCCCAGGTCAAGTAGCACACGACTCGGAGGAGTCTTTAGTTCTGGCTCCTTATCCTGAGAACGGAAAACATGTCTGACAGGTGTGGAATGTCGTTTCTCTTTGGGGCACCTCTCAAGTTTCACAAACATGGCACAAGAAGCTATCGCTCCAGATTTTCGCTTAGATCCTCCGGGCGCTTCTTCATCGGCGCACGTTCGTCCTTGTAGTCGAAGGAGTATCCAAAGATCTCGTAGTCGTGGTAGTAGATGCTGTGCAGAAGTCTCAGCAGTTCGGTGCTACTTGTGATGATGTCGTGGTAGAAGAGGCGATCGCTGCTGTGGACGGTCGAGTGGTTGGTGTAGGTGGCCGTTTGCTGAGTGATGGTCTCCACCTGCTTGGCGGGGACGTTCGCCCTGCGCAGGATGTCGGTGATCTGCCTCATCGTGTCCTGCCTCCTGGACCGGTCGGACCAGTACTTCAGGATGCGGAAGTGCCATCGATACTTGGACAAGGAACAGTGCCTGAACAAAGCATATAAAATGTGTCCTCAATCGCTTCAGGACCAATTCTGGGGGAAGAGGTGGTAGTCGTCGTGGTTTATCGAGAAGTTCTGGGGGTGTGCGGCATAAGAAGAAGCTCGCTCGTAGAGCTTCTTCATCACACAGGCGACGTCTTTCCCGCACCCGTAGCAGTTGTCCCGCTGGTTCTTCCCTACAGTAGCCCTGAAGATCACAGGTTCCATTCCTAAGCTCCACCATCGGACCTACAGGACGCACTTGTCGAGGAAGCCGGACAGGAAGCGATCCAGTGGATCCCGCACCAGCATCAGCATTGTCCAGCTCTCCATAGGCTTGCCTGTCGCTCGAGCCATGCTTTCGATCGATTTGAACTCGTTTACGTTCTTGCAGTACCTAAGTGGTGTTCCTCGCCTTTTGTCTTTAGGACTACGGTCACCTCGAATAGTAGGATTCCTTCGGGATGCTCCTACTTGCTTTCACGAACATGTCGCTGTCGGACAAGTAGCAAATGATCGCTGTGAGCATCGTCGACAAGTTTTTGGGGATCACGCATGCGGACACATTGTATTGGCGTGCCTCCTAAACACAGCCATACTGTAGTCATGGCCAGCAAGATAAATAACTGAAGTGCTTAAAATGGAGGTGATGGACACGACGCCGAATGCTCAAAAAAGGCTTTTTCCTCTGATTCGAATCTTCGCTTCAAACTTGGGTCGACGATTGGCTTCAGCGAACCTCTTTCGGCTTCGACATAGCGATAACCCCCGATTTGGTTGCGTACATGTAGCCTACAGAACCGCAGGAGTTACTGTGGTGATTTGGCGTCGTGTCTTTCGGCGTTATGTTTTTGGCGTCGTGTCCGAGCGTAGCAAAATGGAGATGTGGGAAGAGAAACCCAGGAAAGATCTAATTTGCACCTTCTTAATGGTCTTGATAGCTACATCATGAAACACTACAGAACTGGCCAAAACATCAATCTCCCTCCTACTCCTAACGAACTTCGCATAATTTACAAATATTTGCTCCCTAACTCTTACCCTTTTTCATGCCGCTTGGTCTTGAAACGAACTGCATGCTGACTCGGCCTCTAATTCCTACCAAAACAAATTTTATTCTCACTTTCTTGATTCTTTAGGGGTCACCCATCCACCTTTTACGTCGTTTTTCTTAGAGCATTAAGCAAGTCAGTTTTTTTAGGATAATGGTGGTGGCTTAAAGTTGTGAACGACTCCGTATGACGTATTTTTTAAATACTGCTCCCATAGAATTGACTACAATTGACTACGCTATAGGATTATCTCCTGTGCACCTACCCTCATCTCGGTCTCCATGTTAACGTATGGAGGAAGAGGTGGCAGATCTCTTCGCCGACAGTTTTCCTTGACGATCTCGTTCATCTTGTAGAAATTGGACTCGCAACGGAGCGACGCGAAACAGAGTACAACTGCTGTGGTGGCGGCAGCTGCGGCCATGATGCGGAAGATCTCGAAGCACTTCGACGTGGGTAGGAATTTCATTCTGGAATTTCATTGGTCCGTGTACCAAGTAGCAACTCACTGCTGATTTTATCCTGAAAGCTGAGGGCCGCCGTCGGAGGACCAGCGACTCGATAGCGAGGTTGTTTAACATGGAAATACGACATCAGCGACAATCACCGAGTGTGCTCGCTTTGGCCGTCACTTGACACAACAAGGATGGCAAACCTGTGGAGAACAATACCAGCAAACATCAGCCTGTAATCCTCTTATCTTCATGTGGAGGGCAGCAAATCAGATTGTTGTGAATAACACAGGACTGGTGCATATGAAATGCCACGTAGTTTGGATCTCGCCCCCTGTTGGTGGCAGAAGCGGACATCGAGATGCTTGAAGATGGAATAAGGAACAATCTCGCTCTTTTTAACTTGCTTAGGAACGACAAGAAAGCAGTCCACTCGGGAGATGGTAGAGCTAGGGGTCCATCATAATACAGTAGCGCCTCAGCTGGCTAGTTTAAGGTGCTGGCCACCAAGAGGCGCATGTGCGCAATGCTTTCCTTTAATTTGCTGTTGACAGTACTCTCTCAAGCAAGACAGAGGGCCTGTTCCACAGGGCTTAAGAGTCGATCTCTCTCAGCCCCTTGGAAATGTGGCCATTCCACTCTTTCGGAGCACTTTTTGCAACTTCCTGGTTTGCAGAGGCGATTAATCGTCTCCTCTGGATCCTTGGACTGTGAATATGAGGAATGATCCGAGATTTGGCGCTGTAATGTCAAAGTTTCAGAAAAAAAGCGTCTCAGAGATTGAATGTTCTTTTACTGTATCGTCTTTCTTATCTCTGAAGGATCAAGATCTATGAGAGGTGGTTTTAGCGCTGAACCACCTAACCAAACTGGAAAAACGGAGAAGCCGAATGGTGTTAGTTGTCGCGACAGGACCTTTTTCTTGGATCTTTCACACAAGAAGGCGTCCTTGATCACTTCTCTCCCTGATGCTGGAATTCGTTGACAAAAAAAAACATATTTTTGTTGGTCGACATATGCACGTGAAAACATTAAAAAATTTCCCTTAGCAAGTGCTCCCGACGATTACCAGGTTCTTTCAAGGATCAAGATCTCTACCGTACTCAAGTAGGACGATCCAGAGATTGACATATTTCGATACCAAAGATTTTCCCCTTCTTCTGGGACGTCCGAAATCTTAAAGCATCTGGCACTGGCCTTCTTTTTTCTAGAAGCGCTCTTCCGGTGCACCGAAGTTGATCGATGATTCGACTGGATTCCGTCAATCGGCAGTTGCCCACTTTTTGCTCCCACGGCGAAGGCCCACACCAGCACGGAGTCCTCCTGAAGACCACGTTTCCCTCGACCGCAACACTTCTCGTGCCGAGAGTATATTAGGGCAAAAAACTCGGATTACACAAATCGGAATCATTGGGTAGAACCGAACGCAAAGCGATCTCTGCTTGTGACAGCCGCTCGGCCGATTGTGTCCTCTAGCCAAGGATGCACCGAGAAAGTCGGTTTTTTCGGGAGAGTCGCCACCTGAACTCTGTGTGATGATCCCACAGGGTGCAAGGCACTTGGACCAGCTGTCGGGTGCGAAGAATGCGAGCAAGAATGTGCCTGGTCAAGGCGCTGAATGGTGGATCAAGAAGGATGAG
>JADLIF010001746.1:0-11300 GCA_016648015.1 Steinernema khuongi | reverse complement strand
CTTTTTTGCTGCTTACTGCCGCTGATCTTCCGTATATCGGATGCGTTTGCGGGTTTTTTGTGTAAGCAGATAAGTAGGCAGATGCGGATGCGGATGCGGAAGCGAACGAATCGTGGCCGAGCCTTTATATTACAAGGTGACAGAAAAATTCTGAAGATATGTTTTTTTTAATTTTTTCAAAATCTGTCGCACTCCTGGTAAAATACAATATCGTACCGCCCACAACACATATTTCTCTAATTTTTGGTATCCAATTGTTGATTTACACAAAAAGACGGCAATAGTCACGATCTGAATTACAAGGGAACAACCACCCACTTCTGAGGCTAACATATGGTATCCGGTAGGTGGTAATCATAACTTTGCAGTCGGTGCTTAAAAGAAATAATAATTTGTTTTAAACTTTTCGTTTATTTTTAGAAACATTTTTCATACGTTCAGTTGTTTTTATTGTAGCTTCGGATATCTCAAAATCATCTCGATTTTTGCACATGGAATTCAGAATTTTTTATTGAAGAATACACCTTTCTACAACACACATTTCTCTAATTTTTTTGTATCCAATTGTTGTTTTATCTGATTTACAAGGGAACAACCATCCACTTCTGAGGCTAACACATGGTATTCGGTGGAAAAGGAGACTGATTTTTCAGGCTTCATTAATCTGTGGACAAATTTTTGTGTTCTTTTCGGTCGTTTTTAGCTTCGGATTTGTAAAAATCCTCGATTTTTGCACATTAAATTCAGTTAAGCAAAATGGGAAACAAGTCGAACAATGGTTTCTTCTATAAATTTTCCATTTATTTTTAAAAAAATTTTTGATCGAAGAATTTTACCTCTTGTACCAGCTGTCCACTAGTGTATTATTATGCACCAGTTATATTCTTCCTCATGCACGCGGTAAAATAATTTTTGCTGCAGAATTGCGTCTGACGATTTTATACTTCTTAATTTTTGCAAATTCCTGCTACTTGCAGCCTGGCGTGACTATGCTTGGACGTTTGACGGGAACCTTTTGTAATCGCTAATGATTACTGATGGTTTTTTAAAGGAATAAACACTGTAAATTGCTCCTTGGGACTAATTCTGGCGGAAAATCATTTTTGGTGGGCTGTTGTCTAATGATCGCTAGTCATTACTCTCAGCAGAATTTTTTATTGAAGAATTTTAGTTCTTGTAACAGCTGCCGACTAGTGTATTATTATACACCAGTTCTAATCATCCCCATGCACAGAGTCGAATAATTTTTGCTGGGGACTTGAGGACTGTCATTTTTGATGGCATTTGAAGATGTCATACTTTTTAATTTAATTTTTAATTAAAAAAAATAATGCTTTAAACATGCGCCGGATCCCGAACCTGAAGGCGCCAACACCAATATCGACCAGTACGCCTAACGGAAACCGCCACGGAATGAAGAAAACTGTGATATGTGTCTAGTAGACTCTTTCTTTTCTCTTTCTATTGTATGCTTGCACCGGTGTCTTGCACGGCGTATAGCCGTTGATTCAAGAAATAAAATGTAAATGTAAAATGTATGAATAAAATAATGTATGTGTGCATATGCATGTTACCCTTACGGCTCCTTATACCATGCAGAAAGGATATCTGGGGACTGATCTGGGTGAAGAAGAGGAAACCATTCAAGTCAAGCAAACCATTTTTGCTGGGTGGTTCAGAACTTTATTTTTTCGCTAGGCGGTTAAGCGGTAGAATACTGTAAGTTTTTTGTGCATTGCCTGGCTACTTAAAACCACATGTTATCGCTAGGCATTACTGATGGTTGAATGCTCATTTTACTACGCAGAAAAGACATTTGGGTGAAAATTATTCCAATTAGGCGAGGAAGGACTTGATTTTTGAGATCCCGTCCTATAGCGCTGCGTGACTACTTGAAACCACACAAGTGATCGGCTGATCTCTTGTAATAGCTGATCTCTCCCGTCATCTACTTCTAGGCTCTGGCACGTCGCGATAGGATTAAGTACGCTGCAGAACGAACGGGCAATTGCTTTTCCTGAAAACGCCTAATTTGATCCAAACAACGCTCGGAGTGAGTAAGGCATTAGAGATGCTCAAAACACCGGTGTTCACAATATTTTGCGGCTCACGCGTGACGCCAGCGCGAATGTGATTAACACTGCAAGAGTGAAGTGTAAGCGCCTTGGCTATAAAAAGCGTAATCGAGTCACGGGACGGCTTGCAGGGGCAATTCTAGCTGGGCGACCAATTTCCATGATTTCCTGAGAAATGGCGATCTGCCGGGGGAGAGGGGGATTTGGTCAGATTTTTGGGTCCATGGTACAAATACTTAATAAGTCACTGTTATGCTATACATAGAAAGGAGGAAGACACTTAGGTTCTTCGAGACATCATCATGGTCAGATATGCTCCCTTATATCCTCGATATTCGCCCTTCGATGGTCAGGATCAGGGCTGCGCGGTATCCGACATTTCATACTCGACATTCCACAGAAGGAAAATCCGCAAAGAATTCAAAGTTCCAACTTTTAAGGAAGAGACACATGGGTGGAATCCCTCAATTTGAAAGGTGCTCTTCAGGAATAAGAGCTGCTCAACCATTTCTGTGGACATAGCGCACTATTCTGTCCAGTGGCATGTCGGCAATTACTCGACATTCGACACGTCGCACAGGGCGACCAATTTGCACGATTTCCTGAGAAATTGCGATCTGCAGGGGGAATGGGATTTGCTCAGATTTTTGGTTCCATTTTAGCAGTTCTTAATATTGGCACCCTGGCTACTTTTATGGTATACATAGAAGAGGAGGAATACACTCAGGTTGTTCAGGACATAAGGATGGTCAGATATGCTCGTTTATATTTTTGAAAATTCGCAAAAAATACAAAGTTCCAACATTTAAGGAAGAGACACATGAGTGCTATGTTTCATGGGTGGAATTCCTCAATTTGAAAGGTGCTCTTCAGGAATGACAGCTGCTCAACCATTTCTGTCGATATAGCGCATGTCAGACATGTCAGACATGTCAGAAATTAGTTGACATTCAACAATCGACACATGTCGCACCAAGTTGCACGATTTCCTAAAAAAGTGCGATCTGAAGGGTCAGATTTGCTCAGATTTTTGGTTCCATTTCAGCAGTTCTTAATATAGGCACCCTGGCTACTTTTATGGTATACAGAGAAGAGGAGGTAGACACTTAGGTTCATTAAGACATCAACATGGTCAGATATGCTCCGTTATATTTTTGATATGCTGAAACTCGCCCTTCGATGGTCAGGATGATCAGACGTAATCAGATGCAAGGATGATTAGATGTCAGGGAGATGTTACCATGTAACTCTCCGTCGTATTAGCTCCCAGCCGTCTTCACCTGGATGCTTTTAGTGGATCATCAGCTGTAGGAATGTACCCTCTGCTCCTCCTGAATGTCAGTGATGCCGAATCGACTAAAAATGCTATCGAGTTGACTCGTTTTTCCAAAATTCTGAGTGCTAAGCGTCTTCTGGTTGAAGGTGGTGGAACTACGGCATCCAAGGGTTCCAAGCCTTTGGGAGCCGGGGGCAGCCAAAGCTGTGCAGTGATCGCTTGGCGGGACTCTTTCAAAATTGAGTGCCTCGGCAGGGGATCGAACCTGCCACCTCCCTTACTGGGGTGTCATGCTAATCAGTAGCGTTAAGCACTCCGCCAGAGAGGCACCGAGTTGACTCGTTTTTCCAAAATTCTATCGAGTCGAGAAAAAACTCAATTTCGATTACTACTTTCAGTGGATGAAGCAGTCCACCTTCTGTTACCCCTGAACGGCTCGTGTTCGATCTGCCACGACCTTGAGCCCGTCACGGAGTGATCGGTGGCTAAAACTAGGAATGTTTATTTTCATAATTTAAGTAGGACAATCGTTTATAGCCTGAGAATCACTGGAGACCTTTCTGAAATTCGTTGAGCGCCTCCACCATCTCCCCTACGACTTCGGCATCGGCCGCGTAATGAGATAGCTCGACGGATCCCATCGTGAAATCAACTCTGTGCGTGAACCTTGTCACTTTTGGCCACGAGGCAGAACCGTGGACGCCGCCGACGGCCGGGATGGCGTCGAGGATGGTTCTAATGTTGCCTGAGCTGACGCCCGAACCGGCGATCACCGTGAGGGCGCCCATGGCGACCATCTCTTGGAGGACTGGGAGCCCTTCCATGGCGGTGGCTTGCTGACCGCTAGGTTACTGTAGTAGGGCTAGGCTATCTGAAGTACCTGGAGAGGACATATTTGAATCCCAGGCGAGCAACAGTTTGGATGACGGCTCTCCAGTCGCGAGCGTGGTCGATCGCTCGGTGGAAGGTGACCGGATAAGGAGCGCATGCCTGGAGAACGGTTTTGCACGCATCCTCGTCCAAGGAGCCGTCGCTGAAGCACACCCACAGTCGCTGGGATTCTACGTGCTGGGACCTACGGTGTCAAAGCGCCAAAGACGAAGCCGTCGGCCCCATTCTTCTTCAGCTCCTCACAGTCCATGAGAACTGTCTTCAGCTCGTCTCGGGTGTACACGAAGTCGCCGCCTCTGGGTCGCAGCATGCAGAAGGCGGTGACTTCAGGAAATACGGACTTGATGTGCTTGAGAAGGCCTGAAGGATCTAGTGTGCGATGATCAGATCACTAGAGCCAACCTGTGGTAGGAGTGAGTCCACCTTGTGCCAGAGAAGAGCACACTTCTAAGCGTTTGGCGCCTAAATGAAGGAACTGTTCGGACCAAGTAGCTGTCCCAGCTCACCTCCTTGGACAGCGGCTTCCGCTGATTCGAAGCTGTCGATACAGATCTCGAGGAACACCATTTTTAGCGTGAGAAGGAGCTAAGGAAGAGCCACTAGAAATGAACAAATCAGAACGGGCCTTATTAGGGAAGTAGTGTGAAGAAATAAGCGTGTAAAATAGAGGAGGAACGTGAGATGTTTACGAGTCTTTGGTGTCAAGTTGAGAATGACGTCGCACTGTGCGATCAAATCGCACAAGAGCCGTGAGAGTCTCCGTAAAGTGCGAAGTGTTTACAGTCGATCGATAGGGGGACGCGCGGCGGGTGTTTATTAATCTCCGGTGGTTACCAAGGAGACAAGCTGAACGTGGTGGGACCCAAAGGTGGTAATTACAGCGTTAATTGGTGTTTCTACGGTAGTCGGCGCTCTTAACTTACTCACCTTTTCGTGGTGAGACCAATTACGTAGAGCCTTGCCTTTGTTTTACAGTTCTGACTACTGTACTGCTTGTTCTGTTGGAACCTTCTCAATGTTTACCACTTGAAGCATCTTGGGGGGGGGGGGGAGACAGATGAATTTTTGAGTGACCATCTTAATGCAAGTAGGACAGTGCTGATACTACAAGGCATGGGTTCTGTGGAAGAGATCTCACCACAGCTAGAACGACACTACATAGTAACACTTTCAACTCCAGCTTTTAATGTGTGATATGGCGTCACACCAAGGACATGGAGCAGAAGCGAGCTAGGATATACAAGTGGTTACGACATTACAATACTAACCCGAGCTGTCTCTCTATACCAAAGATCAACCAGAGGAAAGTGAACCCAAGACCGACCTATCACCTCCATGTCAATGAAAGCCTTCTTATCAGCGGGCCCAACACCCCACGGACGTCAAATTTTGCACTTTCGCTTGCGTTCGCCCTCTTATCTCTCCTCCCCCCTCGTCTGTCTTCTTAAGACCGCGTCTACTACGTGTAATCAGTGTCACCATGCGAGTTCTCGGCTTTCTGCTCGCTCTTCTTTGTCTTTCTCTGTCCTCCGCACAAGAAGATGTCCACACGGATCTGGTAGGCAATACTTCAGCTGGATCAACTAGAGATATGTCTCTCTAGATGATCGGAGGATCCCAAGCCTTCAAGGGCGCCTTCCCTTACTACATTCGTATTCCGCTCTGTGGAGGCTCCCTGATCTCTCCCAGGCACGTGCTCACTGCCGCGCATTGTATCTTCAACAACACCGTTGGCCAGGAGGTTCTGGGCGGTTTAGTGGACAAGGAGGACTTCAAGAATGATCCGGACGTCCAGCGCAGGAAGATAGAATCCGTGGTCACGCACAAGGGCTTCAACAAGCGTAACTGGCGTGACGATATCGCTATCATTACTGTAAGCCTCCCCCCCTTATATCGTATACAGGCGCTCCCAAGGTTAGATCCTGGGGAAGAAGAGTCCCATGAAAGCTGTTACGAGTGTTTGAGAATACCACTCACGACGGTCTTTGAACTCCTTAGGTTTCACTAGGATCAGTCACGAAGACCGCGTCTTTAGGTGGATAAGCCCTTCGACCTCACGGACTACGTGAAACTGGCCAACATCAACGCTGACGACAGCGAGCTTCGCAAAGCCACCAGAGCGGTCGGCTGCGGCTTCGGACGGACCGATTGTGAGTTCTCCTTGTCTTCTTATCTCAACGCCCTCTTAGACGTGAACAAGAAGTCGGTCTATCCGCGCTACCTCCAGTACGTCTTCTACCCTCTTATCGACAACGCCAAATGCAAGTGAGTGCAGATTCTTACCATATAGGCAGATCACGGACGCGTTCAGAAAGTGGTGGTCGTGGAAGCTCTGGGACAAGCAGATCTGCGCTGGAGCCAAGAACAAGGGCTTTTCCAACGGAGACAGTGGCGGACCTCTGGCTGTAAACTCTGGGGCCAAGAAGTACCAGATCGGAATCGTCTCCTACACGCAGGAAGGATTCACGAGGGACCAGAGCAAGTACCCGGGCGTGTACACAAGAACGGCATCCTACTGCGACTGGATGAGTGAGAACACGAGCGGAGAGTTCAAGTGTCTCTGAAAAGACGAAATAAAGACATTTGTTTTGTTAGCTTTTGAAAGCTTTTTTGACTACCTATAGTTCATCCAATCATTACCCGCTAGTAGTTGATGGAGCATACACCCTCATGTCATCGAGAGAAAAGGGACAGATAGTATTGGTATACGGTAGAGCATATACGAAAGAAACAGAGCGCTGCGGCTATTTCTTGGCGGGGTCTTTGTTAGTGAAAGGATCACGATAGAAGCGGGACGGGAATGCGCCCTGCAACTGTAATTTTTGAATAATCAAACATCAAAAGTTTGTAAAGCAACGAGGAACAGTGCCTGACAGAAATCAGCCAGAGGAGAAGAGATTGCTCAGCAGAGCGAACTCAAACTGGAAGCGAGGGTTTCGAGTAAACCATTCTACCATTATCCACAGAAGACGATAGACCGTCCGGGCCCCTAGCTGGTATTTACCGCCAACAAAAAGTAGTCGCTCAAGTGCCTAAGAGTAGGCTTAAGCCGAACGTATGTCCGGGCCACCTAAGAATGGTGTGTTTGAGACAGATGTGCAATATCTAGACAAGGAGCGGAAACAAACAATTGTTTACGGTCTCCCTAGAGTCTCTATCGTTTTCGACCGAGCGCTGCTGGCCTCTCCAACAACACAATGCGGGCGCTTCATTCGCTTCAGGGTCGTTCGTTCCACGTGTGTCCCTTGCCAATGAACTGACTTTTGGTTTTATTGCAACAGCGCGTCTGGGTCTTATCGCGATGGCTGTAAACAACGCCCAAAGAGAAAGAAGCCCCTTTTATGTTCCATGCTTGACGGTGTAGAAACGCCTTTTATTCCATCACTCACTACCCAGAACATCAAACGCAGTGGAACTCTCCGTTGGTCTTCTCCGCCATCCAGTCGCAGTAGGAGGCGGTGCGAGTGTACACCGCTGAAAGCAACATTTCCACCTTAGGGTCTCCACACTCGAGATGGCTTACTAGGGTTCTTATCCTGGTGCAGAAGCTGATCTGCTTTAGATGATGCGTAGGAGGCAACACCGATTTGGTAGTATTTGTCGTCCTTGATCACGACCATGGGTCCACCGCTGTCTCCGGAACCTGCTCCCACATTAGCTGCTCCGGTGCAGAGTTGCTTATCCCCGAGCATCACAAAGCCCCAACGCTTACTGAAGGAACCATTTCTAAGGGAAGTGAGCAGAGGACTTACTAGCACGTCGCGTAATCGACTAGCGGGGAGTAGGCGTACTGGAGTTGCTCAGTGTACACCAATCCGTTATTGTCCACTGAACGGCTCTGATAAGTCAGAAAAATGGTGATACAGCTTACGGCCAACAGGTCCGAATCCGATGATTGTGGTCCAGTACTGTTTCTGGAGCTCGGAGTCGTTCGCTTTGATCGCGATCGGTTGGACATAACCGGTGAAGTTGAAAGCCTCATCGACCTAAGCTCAAGATGTAAAGAATCTGAGGCAAGAAAGTACCTCGAGAATGGCGATGTCGTTGAGGTAGTTGGGTTGGCCGACGTACTCAGTATGTATCTCGACTGAAACAGTCTTCCGGACCTGAACTCCTGGCTTCGCGGGGATGGTGTAACCGTCGCGTATCGTATAGTCATCGTAGCTCGCAAGTCCCATCACGACATAGTTTCCTACAGAGGGTCCGCAGTGGGCGGCGGTGAGGATATGCTTCTCGGTGATGAGTGAGCCTCCACAGGCAAAAATCTTGGAGAAGAAGGGGAAGGTTCCTTGGTAGGCTGGTTGACCGCCGAAGATCTAAATTTACTCTTGAGCCTCTCCTTAACTTCTAATGCAAGGCTACCAGCTCGGAGGTATCGTGCTTGGGTGGAGATGGCGCTGCCAAAGAGAGGCCCACGAGGGCCAAGAAGGAAAAGACGACCTTTTGCATGCCGAAGACTGACGTTTGGAGACCAATCCTAGGCTATATACAGCCAGGTATGGGGAGAGCGGATCACGAGATGTTGACAAAATGTGAGGACAGCGAAAGGACGTTTTTTGAACCGCTGATAAACTCCTTATCACTTTACGCTCTGCTCGACTACACTGCAGAAGACTACTTGATGCAGGGAAAGCTATTTGTGCTTGTCTTGATAACATCCAGAGGTCGCCAGAAGGGTTTCAACAATGGAGAGGGATTCTGCGTGCACTTGATAACTGAAGCTATCAGGATTCATCGGCCTAAAGAACGACGGTGTTTACCCTGGGTAGCCGTGGCGCTGATGTTCGTCCTGGTCGATAAGAAAGGACAGTTGTCTGGTGATAGCGCTAGAGTGATCTTCTTATCGTCGACAAAAGTGCAACCGAAAAACCTCACGTAGAGATAGAACGAGTCGAGCACGGTTCCCTTCTTTGCACGGCACTATCTATGGCCAAATACTTAATAGGCTATTGGCCCTGGTAGGCGTTGTGACCTTCAAAGATCGAAATGGAAGAGAATCATTGAAGTTGTGAGACCATTCCCACGAGTGGTGGTTTGGCGGAGGAAGCACTTATGGCAACGAAAAGTCGGTGCTACTTAGATTTACGATTGCTATAAGTAGGAGCACAGTTCTTACGAGCCCTTCAAGAGATGATGCACCTTTCAGGAGATGATAAACCCTTTTCTAATGGGTCTTGGATCATCTTGAAAGCTGATATGTAGGCCTACAGTTCCCATAAGTAGGAGAGGCCATTCAGATCGCAGTCTCCCATAAACCGTCTTAGTTACTTAACCTAATCATATGCTTAGAGATCAGCCACCAACGATGATGTTTCCCCAAAGCTACGGCAGCGAATCGAGCCGGTGCTGATGTTCCAAAAAACACAAAGTGCAGAGAAGTACTCCGAGCTTCTTAGCTGATTACAAAGCAGATCGGATCGGACAGTTCTACGGCATCCACATCCACCAGTCCTTTCCACAGTGTCCTCTAATCTTCTTTTGATTACAAAGCAGATAGGATAGAGTAGCACGTCAGTTTTACGACATTCACATTGACAGAAACTAAACCGAGAGAGTGTTCTCTAATCTTCCTGAGCAAAGAATCTCTTATCATTTAAGGTTCAATGACCATGTGACTGATCCCTGCGTCTCAACAAGGACTACTTAAGGGCCCCGCTGCACTGGGAGCTCCACTCTCCACCATGAGAATCCTTCTCTCCGTCATCGCCCTCGCCGGCCTCTCCCTGGCCGCGCCGCCTCCTCCGGTGCTTCCTCCGCCAAGCCATCGCTCCTCGGAACTGGTACACATCCTTGACTGTCTCACACCTTTACAATGGCCACATTCAGATCTTCGGAGGTCATGACGCCTACAAGGGCCAGTTTCCCTATTTCGTCTACTTTTACGATATCGGCTGCGGAGGAACCCTTCTGACCCCGAAGTTGGTGCTCACCGCCGCTCACTGTGTTGGCGACAACAGAATTGGAGGCAAGATAGTGATGGGAATCACCAACAAGGAGAACTACGTAAATGTCACCGGTGTCCAGATCCGGAAGTTCGCCTCCTACATCGCCCACAAGGACTTTGTAGGCGACAACCTGAAGAACAACGAGTATAATCTAAATGACATCGCCATCGTGGAGGTAAGGCTTCCTAGGTGAATACCACTTCATACTGAGCCTTCTTCAGGTCGACAAGCCATTTGAGCTCACGGACTACGCCCAGCTGGTGAACATCAAGGCTGACGACACCAAGCTTCAAGAGCTGTACTGGACGACCATGGTGGGCTTTGGACCTGTTGCCAGTGAGTAGTTCTCTAGTACCTCATAGCCCAACTCTGTCCCCTTCAGTCGTTAACAGGACTCTCCAGTACCCCGACGAACTTCAGTACGCCTACATGCCCATTGTTGACCACAAGTTCTGCAAGTAAGCCAAGCTCTCCAAGAGCCATTTTCACCTTTTTGACTTCAGAAGTATGTATGGTGTCTTTGGACTCGGGGAGAAGCAAATATGCGGTGGAAGCGCTACAGTAGGATCAGGGCCCGGCGACAGCGGTGGACCCATGTCGGTGCGCCAGAGTGACAAGTACTACCAGATTGGACTCGCTTCCTACGGGCCGGCAACTGTTGACGCACTTCTCAATCAGGATAAAAGCCCCTGTAAGTTTTTCTATCAGAGTGTAGGTCTACATATCGCTTTCAGCTGTGTACACTCGCGTTGCGTCCTACTGCGACTGGATCCACGAGAAAACCAACGGAGCCTTCAGCTGCATTCAGTAAATGTGCTTAATTGTGTACAGTTTTGTTCTTTTGTTAACTTTTGTGTAAACCTCGAAAGTACTCACGAATGCAGTTGCAACTCTTGAGGTTGTGTGAGGATCAGGGGTGTGCGGAATTCCGCTCCGACTTCCGAAAGTCCGGAACTTCCGGTCTTTTTCAACCTTCCGATTCCGACTTCCGACTTCCGTTTTCAGGCGGAAAATCCGGAAGTTTAGTTTCGGAAGTTGGAAGTTTTCAAAGTTAAATTCACGCAGCTCGATGACAGAAACTTCATGAAGCACATGCAGAAAATTGTTCTGAAC